>WTSP01016210.1:0-39531 GCA_025331215.1 Actenoides lindsayi | reverse complement strand
CCCGGCCCGCCCCGGCCCGCCCAGGCCCGCCCCGGGCAACGCGGGCAGACGCCGCCCCGTTCCGCTCCGCCCCGCGCCGGGCAACGCGGGCAGACCCCGTCCAGCCCCGTCCCTCCCCGTCCCGCCCCGCCCCGGGCAACGCGGGCAGCCCCTGCCTGCCGGCCGCCCTGGAGCTGAGTCCCGCCACCGTACCCGGGCCCCCTCGGCTCGCTGCCCGCTCTCACCACCCCTGGCCGGTGAAGGAAGGGCAGCACCCCCCGGAAAGTCGGGGGCCCAGGTCGCACTGCCGACCTCAGGGACTTCCCAGCGGGCGCAGGGGAAGATAAATCAGCTGAACCTGTGCTCGGGTCAGAGAGCCCTTCGGGAAATGCACACGGCTGGAGGGGGGGTCACGGGCAGGCAGCCCTGCAGGGTGACGTGAGGAACCTGCCGGAGAGCTCCTGTTGCTGGGTTGGTTTTTCCAGAACAGAAAATTGCTGTCAAAACAATTCCAAGTATTTTTACTATTTCTTACCTGTGGTTGCGTAGCACGGCATTATTTCTAGCAAGAGAGCTGCTACCTCACCTTAAGGTGCCAAGCACCTTCGGGGGGGTGTTTGCTGGAGCGAGATGGCATTTGTAATCGGCACGATTGCAAAATGTAGCAGTACTAATAAACGATCACGTAGGGAAAGGCCAGCACCCTGCTCAGGTTCAGCTGCCTTTTGTGGCAAGTAACTAGCACTGGGTAACCTTCAACACCAGCGCTGCCAAACCCCAAGGCCCTGCTTTGCCTGGAGAGAGGCGATCCCATCCAAACCATACGAGTTTCAGAGACGTATGGGCAAATGAAAAGAGAATTACAGAAAAGGTGGGACTGTTAAGATATCTATCACCGGCCATCGCCATCCTTCGTATCGGAACAAGGAAGGGGTGTGACGAAATGAAAAACACAAATATTTGAGTGCGAGGGTTGAGGAAGTCTCTGTATGGCCCCAAGAAGACCACACGCGTGGGGGATATGTTAAACCGGTGAAAAGCAGCATGGAAAGGTGCAAGTGAACACACATCAGAAAGAATAATACAAGCTACATGTACACGCACTACTTCTACTTCAGTATCCATTAGGATCAGGAAAAGAATGTAAATTATGGGGACTGTAATTCGCAGAAGATTTTTGGTGGCTGTGCCACAAGCATGGCTCTGGGCAGAAATACAACTGTAAAAACACAGAAACATCAGACTGCCAGCTCTTTCTTTGTATATTTGTTTACTTGCTGTTCGGCAGGGTTCAGTTCTGCTTGCCAAGTTTAGGAATCCAAACATAGGAAAATTTTACCATCACAGGGAATACATTTCTGGATAAAGAGGGAAACCAAGTATATGGTTGGGAAAAGGAAGGGATGGTACATCAGAAGAGGAGGAGATGATTCTTCCTCTGCTTAGCACTGGTGAGGCCACACTTGGAGGGCTGGGTCCAGGTCTGGTCACCCCAGTATGAGGCACATGTCTATGGTGGAGTGAGTCCAACGAATGCCAACTAAGATGACTAAGGGACTGGAGCATCTCTTTTATGAGGACAGGCTGAGAGAGCTGGGACTGTTCAGCCTAGACAAGGAAAGGCTCAAGGGGACCTTATCAATTAATGAAAATACCTGAATAGGGAGAGTGCAAAGAGGAGGGAGCCAGGTTCTTTTCAGTGGTGCCCAGTGACAGGACAAGAGGCAGTGGGCACAACCTGGAACACAGGAAGTTCCTTCCGAATATCAGGAAATGCTGTTTTACTGTGAGGGTGACCCAGCACTGGCATAGGTTGCCCAGGGAGTCTGTGCAGTCTCCATCCTTGGAGATACTTAAAAGCTGTCTGGACGTGGTCCATGCCTCTAGGTGGCCCTGCTTGAGTAGGGAGGTGGAACAAGCGACCTTCAGAGGTCTCTGCCAACCTCAAACAATCTGTGATTCTGTCAAAAAATGAAACAGACCCCCCCCCCAGCACCAAAATAAAACCCTCAAAACCAGAACACCCACTCATTTTAATGAGTCTGTCAGTAGAGCTTCCTTGTATCATCTAAATAAGTAAGTACTCATTCTGTGCCAGTTGAATGTAATAGTACCCTTTGTTTTTTTTCTAATCAATTTTGGGCAGTCTGCCATTACTTGTAGGCAGCTTCACGAATGTCTTTAATTAACCTCAGTTTGTCTAGAAGGATTTCAGGGCCTCTCCCGTTGTACGTCCTCCTGGGGAGCTGTGTGAGGCAGTTGCCCCCAGCTGCAGAGCCCAGCTGAAGAGCAGCACCTCTGACCAGCACAGTCTGAAACAAACAGAGGTGGCTGGGCAGATGTGTGACTACCAGGGCAGGAAACTTCAAACCAGTAAACTCTGGAAATAATTAACAGGCAGCACCAGCCAACAAGCGCAGCCGTTAAGGTCCTTCCTTTAGAGAACACCTTAATAGATTTAATGGCAACTGAATTGAACCATGTGCTGTTTTCCAGTGCTTTTAAAGGTAACACCCCTAGAGCTAGAGTCCACTAGCAATATAATCTTGAAGTAGCAAAGGCATTCATAAAGAGCAGGAGAGCCTCCCCCAAACAGGTACAGATGCCAAACACTAAGTACTAGCAGCTTTTGGGAGCACTGTACCGAGAAAAGCCAGGGATTGCGTTTCACAGCTCCCTACGCTCGGGGCGCTTTGCAGAAAGTTTCTGCTTTGTCGTGTCTTGCTGTACAACAGAAATAACAATTCTGAATTCTTATTAATTCTCCATTACGTAGTATTGGAGCATGCTGGCATTCTGTTTAGCTTGTAAAATTCAGTCCCGAATGCTTAGGCAAATGATTTAATAGGATACACACACACTGCAAAGTCAGAAGAAAAACATAAAAGGTCACTCCTTCCAGTCCACTGTAATGAAAGTCTGTGACCATTTTCTTCCTATGTTGTTTTTAAAAAAATATGGTAATCTACCTACTTATGTCTGCTTGCAAAGCCATCACAAAATTAAACATTCTACTGCTAATGTACTTGGCATCAGGAGAAGAAGTGCCATTATCCCCAGCAGACGAGTGAGGAAACAGACAGAGAAACCAAAATTAAATTCACAAAGGAAGTGTGTGGCAGAGCAGGGACTTTGGACTCCATGTCTCCAGACCAGCATATCAATCACAAAATTAATGTCACTTTTTTTTTGGGTTTGCCCTCCCATCTCTCCCTGCTAGAGTAAAAAGCAGACATATGCTTTTGATGTTCTGTTTCCAGAGCACTTTAAGTCTTCCATCATTGTTGAAAAGCCAACATAGAGTACCACAGCTGGTAGTGGTCTAAGTGACAGCACAGAACTGTTGCCTATTCAGAGTTACACATATTGTCAGCTTTACTGACACCAAACAAGACCATTATTGTAGGCCTGGGGAAGAAGTGAGAAAAGAAGGGTTATTGGGGAGAGAGATGAGGAGGCGGCTGCTTGGTGAAAGAATTTGACTGCCTGTCTCTGATCACAAATACCAGCATTTTCACACCAAGATCTTTTTTATTTCCAGAAAAAGTGTTCTACAGATTTGCCACAGTGATATGAAGAGACTTGAATAAGTGACTTCCAGCTGTGGTATTTGCTGTAGATTTTGCTTTCATCCAGAACTTCACACAACCAACAGACGACACATTCTTCCTCATGTTGTCGTTATTGACTGCGAGCGCCAGTTAGCACAGCGGCCCCGTGGTTGTTTCATGATTTCATCTGTAAACTGTGACAGTGTACTTCATGTCATACCTCCAAAGCTATGAATTTAAAGCTACAGCAAAGGAAACTTTGACCATTGAAGCATGAATAATTTTTGAACATAGGGTGTCTAGCTAAACTTTCCTTGCAAAACCATTAAGGAATTCACAAGTAACAAATTAGTTAGGTTTTACATTCTTGCTCAGCATTAATAACTTTCCACAAGTCAGCTGTAGAAACAAATTAATTTTGACCACTGATTATCAAAAAAATCTTTGCTATTTTAAAAAAATAGTATAGACTTTACTCAAAGTATTAACAGGCTTGCTTTAGTGATCGTTCTTACGTCCTTACAAGAGCCAAGTCAAATCTCCCTCTCATGTGTTTTAGACATGCCTGGTATATTTGGTTTCACCTTTTCTTGGAAGATGGAAGAAGATTCTGCAAGAACAGGGATATAACTTTTCCAGATCAATCTCAAAAACCTGCAAAATTGATCAATAAAATTCCATATTTAGCAGCATAAATTTCTGCTTCATGACAAGGTCAGTAATTGAATGGGCACATTAATGGCTAGAGGAAAAGCTTATGGCAGCACTACAAAACAGGTACTTTTATAAAGTAACTTAATGGCTTTCTGCAATCATGGTATTATGTTCACATTTGTTACTTAAGCTTGTGTGCCACTTGCATATAACAGAGGAAAACGGAGATCTGTCCACAGCAATGTTTGTTGTTAGTGATGCTTAAAAAATGTTCAGGGCATCTATTCCAAACTGAAAGCTTAGCCTCCGCTGACAGATAAAGCTATAAGATGAGTTAATTTAATACATAGACATCCTTTCTGTTCATCAGGCTGTTCTCATTATGTTCCACCTGTCATAAAAAATAAACTGCTCCTGAAGCCACCCCGAATTCCTAACCTGCCCATCAGAAATTATTTTTCAAAGTCATCACTGTTCAGCTGCAGAAGGGGGGGGAACAAATCTGATGGCAAACCCTGCTGACAAACCCAGTTTTCTCTACCACCTCAAGACCCTCTTTTACCACAGGCATCCCTGACTATTGCAGTATCAGGGGAATTACTACTGGGAAAATACCAGAGACATTGCTCAATGACAATAGTTTGATGCAGCCAGTCAGGATTACCTGTTTTATTATTTTGTATGGTTATTTGGATGGGTTTGCTAATGCCAGCATTCCGAGGTCCTCCGAAGAGAGGAAATGTAGCTCAAGAGTCAAGCAGCACGGGAGCCAGTCAAGTACCTTGGGATAACTGGAGTGGAAACAAACAAGTTCCAGACCAAAGTTATTTAAGTCTGTCATTTTTCTATTTTTAACAGTCTGTCACGACAATTTCCATCCTTCACAGAATGTTACAAAACCTATTGTTGGCTTTTCTGCATTTGCTGAAACCCCTCCCCCTGTAAGAAAAATACAATCTATACACTGACCCCCAATGTTCTGTGGAAAACTGGTTTAACCAGTTTCCCAGAGAAAGGCTGGTTAGGGCAGGGACAGAGCCACAGCGACAACAGGAGCTATTCAAGTTTTTATTCCCTCCCCCTGCTTCTCTCTCCACTCTTCCCAAGGTGGCAGCCCTCTGCCCGTGCAGCAGTGAGCACCCATCTGTCCCCCTGCAAAGGGTGGCAGCTTCACCTGGATGGCTGCAGGTTTATGCACATGGTGTGACTGCTCCCCAGAGGAGCATTCACTAGTCTGGATAAATATTTAGATGCTGAAAGTCAAAATGATGTGATTGGCCATCTGTCTCCCTTGGCAAAAGTAATGCTGAGCATCAGCAACTTCACTCCGCAAGGGGGAATAACAACAGTGAAACAGCACTGAGGTAAAAGCCTTTTTTTTTTTCTGGAATTCTGTAATGGTTTCCATGGTTTTTACTTTTGAGATGTTCTGCGTGCTGCAAAGGGCAAGAGAGCCAAGAAGGGCTCTGTACTGCCACTCCAGAAACGGCCCGAGTGTTCGCAGAACTAACTTTGATTTTCAAGCAATTAAGCTTCTAGACAAAACACACAAAAAAAAATCCCTTAAATCCTATACTCATATACAGCTGCTACCCAATGCCTATCCATTTAAACCACTTCTAAAGGCCATTATAAGAGGACTGGGATTGTGCCCATGCCCCATGTAGCACACTGGTTGTTACATTGATTACCTTTACTTTGAATTCTTAAGCAGCCTACAGGCATTCAATTGACAGCAGAAAGAATAAAGGATTCACTAACACCAAAGCAGAGGAGGTGCTGGAGCTGATGTGCATTTTTCCACTGTGTTTTACTATCCTCGTTCTTAATTATTCAGTCCAGCCTTGATCCTCAGGATGAACCCAAGGAAGAGAAGATGGGAAAGAAGCTCTTCAAACAAGATGCACCTTCTCGGCCTTGTGAGACAATATGATAAATTTTAGATTTAATTTAGGTTGAGAAGTAGTAAGATAGCTAGTACATACTAAGTGCATTCCTTCTAAGAAGCACGTTAATAACTTCTGCATCTTTCCTCTTCCTCATGTCAGATATTATCAGATTGTTAGGGGCAACTTAGTAACATATTTGAAGTGATTTAAATGAGTCATTTTAAAAAAAATTCTAAAAATAATTCAATTTCTTTTTCTCTTCCATTCATCCCAAAGTATCCCTCACAGTTACTGTGTTCCAAAGCCTGCAGCTACTCTACCAGATCCATAAAATCATCTCTTCAGTACTCCAGTAAACGTCCCTTTGTTTTCTACCTTGCACCTGAGCAGCATTTTCTCAGGTAGGCACAGGCACACAGGGAAAAAAAAAAAGGCACTCTGTTGAGTAAAGGTGAATTTTATTGAAGTGATGACCTCACGAAAAGACCATCAAATACATATTTTCAACCAAAACACTTAGCTATTCAGACTAGCAATTCTGAAATTACTACAACAAATACAGTTTTACTTCTTCATACATTTGGTTTCTCAGCTTGCAGGTGATAACTGCTATTCGCAAGGCTCCTAAGGGAGGTATTTTCACAGTACCAGTAATAGTAGAACTATCAGGTAGTTGAGGAAGTATTGGTGCACTGGGTGAAGCCAAGGCATGAGCCAAATGAAGCAGAGGTTGTTAAGCTGCCTTCAAAGCCACTTCGTACAAACCGAATTTTCAAGTATTTCTTCACAATTTCAGGATATACTGCCTGTAATCAAAGCAAAAGGATGGAGGGAGATAGCCAAAGGAAGATTTAAATGTCAATGTATTCTCTCAATTATACTTTAGGGAAGAAGGGTCATGAAAGAGAAAAGCAACTCTACTCCCCTGTGTATCACTTCTAATACAGGTTCCCTTTGGCCACCCTGAAGCCTGGATCCAAGCGGCCGCATCTGCACTACAGCCTGACAAACTCCGGTCTTTCTTTCAAGTGGAGCACATCTTGTTGGCACAGAGGAGTCCCCTTCTGGGTAAAGGGAACATGAATAACCTACAACCCATTTCTAAGTCAGCACAGGTAGTTAAAAATTCAGCCACAGTGCACACACAGCCCTGGGAACTCTGAATCACTCCCACACGAGGCTTTTAATTATGATACACTCTGCACAGTGACAGTAGAGTGTCTTTTTTCTTTTTTTATTATGCCCTTCTTAAGCTTGGGCTGAAGGCAGGCTGATAGAAGAGTAAAAATTGGTCCTAAGCTTGTAAACTCTTTGGGCAAGGGTTCCATTTTCTGGGAAACATCCTAACAAATATGGCACTGTAAAGAAAACAAACAAACCAACAAACGAATGAACGAACCAGAAAGCAAAGTCAGCCCAGTGCTCTTCCAAAGAAGGGCACCACAGTCTATCAAGAAGCAGCAGTACTAGTTAAAACTTTAAATTGCTTTCTGAAAGCAAAACACAGCTTCAATGCTGTACATTACAAATGCAAATATATGACATATAAAGTTTTTTATGCAAAATAATTCTGCTTCCAGTCCGCATTCTTCTATGCCATTTACTGCAAGTGTATATTAAACTCTGAAATATTTGCCTACAGCTTATTGCCACAAAGGTAAGTTCTGGCAAACTTAGCAACAGAACACAATTTAGTCGTAGTTATTAAAATATTTTTACATGAATTAAGATCTTAATCTTCCGTTGTAATAAAAAATATAGCGATGCAAGTTGGCCACTACATTCATAAGTACAATACTTTAAGTTTTACTAAAAACAGTGAACATGCAGCTCAACCTTGAAAGAAGTCGATAAGCAACTGGTATTTAATACAGCCAGTGATACATGTTACTTGCATACATTTATTCACAGCTTGCAATGTTAAATAATCTACAGTTCTGAAATATATGCATTTAAAAAAGGAACTTGCCACAGCTCTTTAGCTGTAGCTGAGCAGACATTGTGCAGAGACTAAATAAGGTCAGCTTCAAACTGAGTTAGAACCAAGTAAGACAAAGTCATAGCCTTCCACTCATGTGCTTCCATTGTTAAAATCACAGCAGAAAAATGACTTGCCCCTATTTTTATTCACATTTCAAATCTCTCCTGGTGCTCTGTTTTGGAATTCTTTGAGTGCCATTAACCAAATCCAGCTGTGAATAAGGAGTTAGAATTCAACATCTGAAAACTGAAACAAATTGTGAATTATATGGTAATTGTTCAAAAGCTAATGCAAGAAAGCCTGAATGCAGCCTCGTGTTTGCTATTGACATTTGCAAGCTACAGACACCTAAAAGACTCATCCCCACAGTATTATTTATCAGTCCCGTGATCTGAAAGTCCACGGAGAATATTTTCACTGGTAGCACAAACCATAAAGATTCCAGTTAGAACACATATTGGAGGGAGGGAGAAAGAAAAAAAAAAAAAAGGAAAAAAAGGTGCTTAAGATGGTGGAAAGGGATCACAATATCTAAATAAAGCCTGGTGGTTTTGTTGATTGTGTACTGGAATATATACAAAAAGCAGAAAAATCAACCCAAAACCTCACCAAAAGCAGTGACTGAACTGTTTCTTCTCATGTGAGCTGCCTTTCTGCTGTTCTTGTTTTCAGACTAATCTCAGCCCTGAACAAGGCAATATTAAAGGAACAACCGTCACTTCCTCAGGGCCTCAACTAAGACAGGAAAGGAAGAATATTAATTAGTATTCTATTGGCATGCATATCAGGGAATGATTCCCTATAAAACATCTTGGAGT
Organism: Actenoides lindsayi; assembly: GCA_025331215.1. Classification (NCBI taxonomy): domain Eukaryota; kingdom Metazoa; phylum Chordata; class Aves; order Coraciiformes; family Alcedinidae; genus Actenoides; species Actenoides lindsayi. Next base: position 30,659 of record WTSP01016210.1, on the reverse strand, counting down.
ATGAAAATATGAGTGAAAAAGATGGAAAAACTCTGGGTAAGCAGGGTTTACAAACATGTACACATTTTAATAGCTACAAATAATTTAGATGGTGAAAGGCAGCATGGACTATAAAGGGGAAAAGATTGAAGAAAAAAGAAAAAAAAAAGGTGCTGTGTTGATAATAGAAATAGTAATTCTATGTCAGAGATTTTTCTTGAAGAAAATGAAACATTCTGCTGAATAATCTGGAACAGAGATTCTCTCATCTCTGCAAAAGATTTGTGCAAATGAGGTGTGCAAACACAGAGAAGTGAGAGAAGGGCGAAATGTCTTCAGCCATGAGAACATTTAAAAGATGCATCTGTTGACAAATGCTCTGTCCTTTTCTCTCAGAAGATACTGTTGGAAATCTGACCTTTGGACTCTGATTTTTCCTTTAGCGTCTTCAATATGTCTAAGTCAGTATGAGCAGTCTTCTTTATGTACAGACATGACAGTAACAAAACATTTCTCCCTGGTCATGAACACAAACTTCCAACCTCAGGGTAAAAAAAACCCCATAGTTTAAGCCCTTTCTCCCAAAGCTTCAGCTCACTTATGGCCTCTGATTCTTGGAGTACTGTCCCAAGACTTCCATAGATGCCACTAGCCTCTACTACAGCCCCAGGCCCGAGATATAGTTTTAGGCACCCTCTACATTTTGTCGACCATTGCCTTCATATTTTCAATCCAGCTTTTGCAGAAAAACAAACAAACAACCCCACCCCATAAGATTTAGTCAAGTCAAAGTAGAAAATGCCATTTCTGTTTCTTAATGTTCTTACATTCTGTAAGCATCACCAGAGAGGACATAACTCATTTTTAATTTCTTCAATGTGCAGAGAATAACACTAACCATGTAGATTAGCGAGCTGACAAAAATATGTGACAGAAACTGTAAACACTTCAAAATGCTTTAAGTCTAAATTCTAGTTATTCCAGTTACTGTATTAGATTAAGGTTTTAAATCAGTATCAAAAGAGCCACCACACGTTTGTCAAATTCTGTTTCCAAGCATTTTGCAATTAATTTGTCACTTCTCATTATACTTCTGATCATCAGCTTTCACATTTCCAAGAGGAATAGTTCAGGGCTGTCAGAGCATAACACAGGACAGTCTTTCAGAGCCACTGAGGGCTTCTTTCTTAGAAGAGGTTAAAAAGCTGAAAATAACACACAGAAATAAAAACCTGTAGTTCAATGTAATGACACCAACAGACTGTTCTACGTTAAGATTTCTCTTTTTGCAACTGTGGAATGTGTTTCAAGATTCAGCGTTTCCATCGTCTCATCGAAGTCCTGACCAGCTGTGGAGATACGAAGCCCACCCAGAGGATTGTGAGGTACTCTCTTCTTCACCTGAAGGAGGAAGAAAAAACATATTTTGAAGTAAGTTTATTACATTAGACATTGCATCATTTGGTGACGTGATCCTGTTTCCCTTTCCATCTCTGTCCTTTTTCAAATGCTGTCCTCATAAACGTGTTGAGGAGGTAACATTCTATATTCACTCTTGAGCTGCCATAGACATCTTCAGGATTTTATCACCAAGTCCACTTTACTTTGGGTACTTAAGGATAACTTAAAGAGGCCATTTATCACCTTCCTCCAAAAAAAATCCAATCAGTGTTCATGAGAGTGCCAGAACAACATCAAAATGCTACGGACTTAATTTACATCTCATGCTTTCAAATGCCAAGCCTCTCATGGACTGCAGTACTCTGCCACTTCCCTTATTCATGTGATTTTATTCACAAGTTTTAGTTGTTTATATATAATATAAAGAGTAAATACCATGTGTAATTTTAGTATTAAGTATAGGTCAGTTGCTAATGAAGTACAAGAAGCTACAGGTTGTTATTGAGAAGTGACAAACAATACCTTAAAATGTGTTTTTAATGGGGACAAACTCTCAGACAGAGTACATGAAGCAGAGCCAGAACTGTATTACACAGTCAGCTCCTGGGTTAACTTCTTGCAAAGGCTTACCTCTATTTTCTTTCTTCCCCTAGTTCTTTTATGTCTTAAGCAAAATCTCTTGAAGAGATTTTTAAATATATTGAAACTCATATCAGACTTGGAGTACTGCCTTGAGAAGATCATTTAATTAGCAGTTTCGAGCACATGCCAAGAAAGTAAATTTAAGGTCACGTTGACAAAAATCTTTTCACTCAAAACAGGAATGCATTCATTTTTTACAACATACTACCATCTTCCTAAAATGTGCATGTTCCAGAAGAAATTAAATTTTACCTTAATTTTATTTAAATTTTGGGGTGTTTGTTCATTTTTCTCTAAACTGTTAACTTCCCAACAGAGCAAAATGGTTTTATTGCTGGCTTACTGGCATTATGCTGCTAAGCTTTGGTTTTTTTCACAAAGATCTACATACAAAAAAGCACAGAACTTCGGTTGCCTTTGTTTCCACTTTTCCTTTTTTTTTTTTGTTTTGGCGACAACATTTTGAACAGTACCTACCTTGGGCAATTGCAACAAGCTTCCCCTTCTCTTCGGGACTGAGCTGCAACATGGTGTCTATTACTGGGAGCAGCCTTTCTTTCTCGCTTCCTGACTTTAGAAATATGAACTGCAACAGAACATTTTTCAAGTATTCGAGATTAGCCACAGACTTTTCTCTCTCTTGATTTCTTTCCAGTCTTCTTACTTCACTCTTAAGAAGCTGCAAATGAAGGAAAAAAGAATGCATTATTGTTTGTTTCATATAAAATTTGAAATTGAACACAAGTCTTTTGAAAAGCTAAAAAGCAAATTATGCAGCTTGTTTCAAAAAGAATAACGTGTGCATAGCTACATATTTTGGAGAAAAATCCAGTGAAAATTGAACATGTGATAATGTTGTCCAGAAATAACTTTTTATTGATAAAAAATGACCTTTTCCATAAAATCTGCATGGTAGTTTTAACAATATCCAGTACTAACTATTCAATTTCAGTGATAAAGAGTTGAACAGTTAAATAGAAATGAGGATCAAAGATTTACCAATATCACCATTCAAACATTTAATAAAAGAAAGCTCTGTGTTGTTTAGAGAATATGTTAACTTCAAAATTGTTTTCACTCAAAGAGGTACAATCAAATCAAACCAAACTCTATTAAGTACAAGTGTCTCTAAACAGGTATTTTCTTTTAACTTAAGACAGCTAAAAGAGGTTACAGGAAGAGAAACCAGACAATGCTTCCCTTGGAATTTACTGCCTTTGTCCAAGTGAAAACAGTGAAGACAATTTACAAAACATTAAACTTCCAAACTCTTGAGGTTTCTTTCTGTAACAGCTTTTACTCTCCCCCCTGCTCCTGACTAAAAACTGTGGGGAAAAAAACCCACAACAAACAATCAAAACAAAACCCCAACAAAACAAAATGAAACAAAACAAAACCAAACCAAAACCCAACAAAAAACCCCAAACCAAATAAAACAAAAAACAAACAAACAAACAAGCCCAAAAAACCCACAAACACACACACACAAAACAATAAAAAACCAATAAAAAACCCAAACCAAAAACAACAAACAGAACCAACAAAAAACCTGAAGTCAATACTGGAAGCACTCATTATTCCTGTGGAATAAAAACCCTTCCAAAATGAAGTTTCGCATCACCAAATTTTTAGATTGGGATTTTCTGAAACATATTTGGTGTTCAAAATTTGGTGTAAGCAACAGACCACAAAAACTAGAGCTGTCCCCACATTTTCTGCATGTCTGCTAACCTTTATTTGTTCCATTAGGATGGCATTGGTCGCTTCTGATTCACGAAGTAATTCATTCAAGTGCTCGGCACTCTTCGCTGTTGTGTTTAGTTTCTGAATCAGTTCATCCTTGGTGAGTTCTCTTTGCCACTGAGATGGTTCTGCAGTTAAATTGGAAAAGAAAACTGAGAGAAGGAAAAAGCACCTGCATCTACTTTACACTAATTTAACATTAGGACTTGATTAATCTAGTTTCTCAGAAACATGCAAAGTCAGGCTGCAAAATTAACAAGCACCATTGCTGCTGCTGCTGCATACTTGTTTTGTAATTAATTTTTGTATGTGTTAAGTACAGCACAGGGGGATTGGCAAATCAGTTCTACTACTTGGGTTTAATTTACCCTTTTTTTCCTCACCATTGTTGGGAGGTTTTCAGCAGTTCTCTACAAAGCGTGTAATAGACTTTTAAAACATGATTAGATGCTACTAGATATTTTCCTGCTTCTTGGGGGATTCAGAACATTGTTCTTCATGCTGGCTTTCATTCTCCTAGAATAAATTTCTATTCAAAAAGCTATGAATAAATTCCTGTTCTAATAAGCCACATTAAGATGAACACACATTTCATCCTTTCATTAATAAGACTTAAATCAGCACTTAATTGTCTCTAGTAGAGACTAGTCCAAAATACATGAAGTTCTGTAACTATTCACTGACTTCCTCACCCAGTCCTTTTCCTTCAGAAAGTCACAAATATGACATTTTAAAATTCCTAAAGGCCATAGCAATGTTTTATCATTAGTCCTTACTCAAGGACAAAACTCCTACAGAAATTCAGGATAGAGTAAACTCAGTGGTGCTTAAGTAGACTTGTGTCTTGCACCTAGCAGCATGAAAACACAACATTCTCAAATATTTTAAAGGCACAAACTTATACAGGCAAGTGCTTCAACAAGCCACATGCACCACCTACCAGCTTTTTCTTCTGGGGAGTTTAGAAGTTGTTCCAATGATGGTACATAGGTGCTAGCTGAAGATACAGACTCTGTGTCTGTTGTTTCCATACCTTCCCCCTCTTCCCTAGCTATAGTGTGCACATCAAGAACAGGAAGGTCAGTGTTTCGGCGTTCTCTTAAGTTCTTTGTTGCTGAATTTGAAACAGCTGGACCTGAAAGATATTTACTGATGTTTGTCATCAGACAAAATATTGGTAGGGCTATTTCATAGGTGTGACTGTCTCAAGCTGGAGAGAAGTACATAAGATAGTCTTCAAAAAGAAGGGAGAGGAAAGGTGAAGAAAAGGGAGACAGCCAGATACACACATAACATTTATAATAGAAAATATACAGCCTTTCACTACCAAATGACCATTCCAATCAAAGCCTATTTCTAAATCCAAACCTGATTGGCAATTTTTATTTCAGTGACTCTGAAACTTTCATGCAACTCTCTCCGCAGATGTGTTGTAGTTATAAGTGTTTTTAATGCAAATCACAATTAGCTTTTCTTTCATCCAGTCCTGTAGGGGGTGTAAATTGCTCTGTTTTAACACTGTGTGCACTATCTTGCTGCTTCAGTAACATAGGGAAAGGAGGAACTACTTAAACTGTTAACTACTGCTTGGCAAGTGTCCAACTACATCCTAAGTATTAACTTTGCAGAAATACAAATAGCACTTGAACTGGAACACAGGAAAATCTTAAATTAGAAGAGGGATCAAATAGCAAGTATAGCAATAATGAACATTGTTAAAACAGCTTTCAACACTTTTCTTTAGCTTTATGCCTAATACTGGAGGCAAAGGTCCAGTATGCTGCAGAACCTGAGAAAAACTGATAGGAGGGGCACTGAATATTTACAAAGTCATTTCCCTCCATCTATCTGATAATGCAGGTATTGCAGAAGAGGTCCAGTTATGCAGATTCTAAAACAGAATAGTTCCAGTTGGAAGGTATCTACAGTAATCATCTAGTTGAACTGCCTGACCACTTCAGGGCTGACCAAAAGTTAGAGCATGTTGTTGAGGGCGTTGTCCAAATGCCTCAGACAGGCCTTGGGGCATCAACCACCTTGCTAAGAAGCCCGTTCCAGTGTTTGACACCCCCCCCCCATCCCCCCAGTAAAGAAATGCTTCCTATTGTCCAGTCTGAACTTCCCCTGGTGCAGCTTTGAACTATTCACTCAATACCAGGGAGAAGAGCTCAGCACCTCCCTCTTCAGGAAGCTGTAGAGAGCAATGAGGTCACTCCTCAGCCTCCTTTTCTCCAGACTAGGTAACTCAGAGTCCTTAGCCACTACTCATAGGACATTGCTTCCAGCCCTTTCAGAAGCTTTGCTGTCCTCCTCTGGATGCTTTCAAGTACCTTAAGACTCTGAAGGGACAATAATAACAAAGACATGTGCTTTACTTAGTACGAGTGGAAGGATAAGATATGGCATGCTGCAGATGCTCCAGAAAAAGCATTACTTACACACTGTAAGTGTGGTTTAGAGTCAGACTCAGGTGCACAAATTTGTATCTAACCCAAGAAAATGTGGCATTGTGACTGAAAGTTACCTCTAGTGCTTGGTTCACTCTTGAGTTGGAAGAGTTGAGTTTCCACTCTGGACAGTTGCTGCTGAAGTGTCTCTACTGTCTTCCTGTGCTCTTCTTGTAGATTTCTGACTTGATCTCTGAAATTGTTCCGGAGAGCTTCATTCTGGGCTGTCAGCTGACTCAAAGCCTGGGCATGCTCTGTTTTCATGACCATGTTCTCAGATTGTATTGTGCAGAGCCTGACAACAATGTATACGCAAACCATGAGAAACAAACAGCAAAACATTGGCATTTTGAAAATTTTAGCATTTAAAGTAGTTTTCAGTTTGCATGTGTATGATTATATTAGAATGACTGTGCAACTTTTTTCCCCCCCCCATTTAAATTCCTCTATTTACAGGGAAAATCTAAAGACTGAAAAATTCCACTTATTACTTATCATGGGAATGCATCGTGCCGTATAAACTCTTGATTTCTAACTCAGAGCACAAAATTCAGACATCTTGGGGAAAAAAATTAAAGTATTAGAGATGCTGTAGGCTAAACATTCTTAAATTTTACAAATGCTACATGACTGCTCATAGTGTTTTACCCACCTTATACTCCACTTTTAACATTTATTTACCAAACACATATTTCAGGACTTCTGAAAATGTAAGTTTCGAAGAAGCTAAGTTTAATTTTCTTTAAGCTTCAACTTTTGGCTCAAAAGAGGGTTAAAAGAGTATAATTACTAGCAAGAAAAATGTTAGTGACATATCAATTGTACTTGGTTTGGAGATACTCCAGAAGCACAACACAACCGTCACAAGCAATTAAATAAGGGCACGTGTGGGAAGACTAAACACAGGACTTGCCCTTATAAGCATACAAACTAAAAATACAGAGTACCAAAGAGCCACTCTCTCTGAGTGCAAAGGGAACCTACTGTGGTATGGGTTGCTTCCAGAAAGATGCAGAAGGACATAATTTAGTTGATTACAATGCATCACCATGTGGCCATCAGACAAAACAGTACAAAGACAGAGACAGGAAGTCAACAGTTCCTAAAACTAAGCTGTAATTTCTAATGAGTATTTCATGTAAACTTCTTTCTAACTTAGAGAAGAACAGACAAGGAAAGCCCCTTCTTGAAGAGCTTGAGTATTAGGTAGTCATGTGATTTTTCAAGAAGTGATATAAATTAAACAGATTCCTTTCACTTTGAAAGAAACAGTCAATTAAGATTGTGGCAAGTGTAGACGTAAAACTGTAAGAAAGGCACTTGGTGGACACAGGACTGGATATTTTGTCAGTGAAATCGTTTGCTTGGCATTTAACTACCTTATTTTTCTATTAGGAAACATCCCTAAAATTTAGTTGAGCATTCCAACACAAACATAGTGTTGAGCATTGGGCTTAATAACAGTCAACATGTTTTAAAAATGTTAATTTTTAAATCTAACAGTGAACAAGCTTGCAGAAATCTCAAATTCCCTAGTCAGCTACTGCTTCCTTTTCATTGCTGAAGGCTCATGAAAAACAGCAAACAATCCTCTTGAAAATTCCTGTAACTTTCCCAACAGTTCTGCCTTTTCTTTGGGAGGTTATAGGCCATTACATTAAAGTTCACACAAAATAAAGTATCTATATCTATCCATCAGCAGACCATACTTTTCACGGAGTTCTGCCTCTTTTGCAACAGTCTCTTGCAGCATTTTATTGTGTCTTTCCAGCAGGGTGTCATGTTCAGACTGCAACGCCTGGAGCTCGGACGCATTCATCTGTGAGTTATGCTGAGCGTCTTGCAGCTTAGCTTTAAGTTGATCTATCACCATTTCCAGCTGTTCCCTGCAAGGGGAAAAAAGAAATGAACACCATGCATTTACAAAGAATTACGTTATTTCAGCACCTATATCATATCCACAACATTTTGGATAGCTGATCCAAATTGCTTAATTATTAATTAAACAATACAGCACAGTGACCAAAATAATCTTAGAATGTGACTGCAGCAGAAACCATTAGAAAAGTTCTGATCCTGTTTCAGTATAGGTACAAATAGGTTTGCCACATCTCACCTGAACTATTGGGATGGAAAGTTATACTGGTATCACCTTCTACTTCAACTTGGTTTGGAGGAACAAGACAGAAGGAGAATAATATGCAGGATGCAGATGGGAGAAATAATTTTTTCTTAAAAGTGGTGGAGGTTTTCTTCACAGAATCACTATGGTTGGAAAAGACCTTTAAGATCATCAAGTCCAACCATTATCTAACTCTACCAGGGACAGTACTACACCACATCTTTGAGTATCATATCTAGATGGCTTTTAAATACAGCCAGGGATGGTGATTCAACCATCTCCCTGAGCAGCCTGTTACAGTCTTTGGTAATCCTTTCAGCATAGGAATTTTTCCTAATGTCCAACGTGAACCTCCCCTGGTACAATCTCATACCATTTCCTCATCAAAGTTGTGCCTTGTGAGAAGAGACCAACACCAACTTCTCTATAACTTCCTTTCAGGAAGCTGTAGAGAGCCGTAAGGTCTCCCCTTAGCCTCCTTTTCTTAGTCTGAACAGCCACAACTCCTTCAGCTACTCCTCCCTTCACCAGCTTCGTTGCCCCTCTCTGTACCTGCTCCAGCACCTCACTGTCTGTCTTGTAGTGTGGTACCCAAAACTGAACCCAGAACTCAAGGTGCAGCCTCACTAGCACTGAGTACAGTGGGACAATCACGTCTCTGTCCTGCTGTCCACACTATTCCTGATGCAGGCCAGGATGCTGTTGGCCTTCCTGGCCACCTGGGCACACTACTGGCTCATGTTCAGCTGGGTTTCCACCAGTACCCCCCAGGGTCACATTCTGCCAGGCAGCTTTCCAGCCACTGCTCCCTAAGCCTGTAGCATTGCCTGGGGTTATTGCGGCTCAAGTGCAGGACTTGGCCTTGTTGAAGCCCATATGATTGGCCTCAGCCCCTTGATCCATCCTGTCCAGGTCTCTCTGAAGGGCCTTCCTACCCTCAAGCAGACTGACACTCCCACCCAATTTGGTGTCATCTGCAAACTTACTGAGGGTGCTCTCAATCTCCTCCTCAATATAATTGATAAAGATACTAGACAGGAGTGGCAGCAGCACTGAGCCCTGGGGAACACCACCTGTGACCAACTGGATTTAACTCCATTCACTACCTCTCTGGGCCCAGCCAGCCAACGTTTGATCCAGCAGAGTGTGCCCCCATCCGGGCCTTGTGTTCAGTAAGTGCACATAAGTTCAGTGAGACTGAATATGGGAGACAAATGGTTGCAGTAGGTTTTGAGCAAAGGACAAGAAAGCAACATCAATTCACAAAACAATATAAGCTCTGCTGGTCAGAAAAAAATCCAAATCAGATGCACCGGGAGGAAGAAAGTCTGAAGACAAACACATTCCTCCTTTATGTTTTCTGCATTTATATATACAAACATGTCCATTACCTCATGAAATGCATTTCTCATTAATCCTTAGAGTTGATACTTGTAAATCATTTCTTTGAAAACTATCTGTTATCTGTTCATTGCTTGATTACTTGCCCACTTTGTTTCTAAGGTGACCCTCTTTCACAAAAACCTAGCAATCCCAGGACTTCTTAAAATTCAAAAAGGAGAGGCAAAGAAATGCAATTCTTGCAGTTTGCTCACTTCAAAGAAAAGAAGTAGTAAATGCTTTTAAAAAACCTCAAACCAACCACGAAATCCAAGTCCTCTAAGAAAGCCCAAGTCTCCCTCTAGTGGGTTTTCAGCTGCCACTGCAGGTACCGTTCTGAGATACGTGTCAGAAAGGAATTCTGACATCTCAGAGATAAACGTCCAGTCTGTCACCAAGGACAGCCATCAATAACTGATAAAAATAACTTTTTTTAAATGCACTTTTGCAATAGGATCAGACATTTTCTGAAGTGAATCTGAATTTACCTGGCTTGCAACTATATTTAAATGATTTTCAGGGAACTTTGGCAGTGTGACTTTTTTCCTTAGTCTTTCCTCCTGTAACAGCTGATAAAACAACTGTATTTTGTAAATCTGCTGGAACTGATGGCTGAATTGGCAGCCAGAGCTTTACTTACACTAAACCTTTCCTTCCTGCAAAAGTTGAAAGTGTGCTCAGCTAAACAGTACTAATCTGCTCTTTTCTTCTTTGTTGGAAATGGCACTTTGCTACAATACTTTATGCCAAAGAAAAGGACATGTCGAGTCTACACAGAATATGCTGGCTAATTTCTGCTCATGTGAATTATCAGAAACTTCCTAATACCTTACTGCTCCCTCTGACTGTAATGACAGGTAATCTACACAAAAATAAATGTTGAAAAAGACAAATCAAGGAATTAGAAATTAAATGATCTTTTTTCTGTTCAGAAAGGCAGAGCCACAGCTAGATCTGATCACAGATAGGTAGATTTTATAGAAATAAACAGTTTTGGTTTTTTTTTTCAAAACCAAAGTAATTGGGGAAGCAAACTGTCTCCTTCTGATATTTTCCTTATTGAAGCAAAGAGTTAAATAGTGGAACTCCCTTGTTGGTGAGCAGCTAGAAAAGGCAAGCCCAGTAACTCAAGTACCAGTATTTTTCTGCATGCGTACAAAAATTTTAGTTTTACCTTTCTTGTTTGGCTCCCTCAGATTCTGTCTGAGAAGCAGATTTATTCTTTTGCTGCTTTAGAACATTATGAACACGGACTTTGTAGCTCTCGAACTCAGATGTAACAGATGCTTGTTCAGCCTATCACACAGAAAACAAACCCTTAGTAAGTTATGCTATTAACTGCTGCTCCCTTATTTCTCTAAAATGACATGCAGCTTACATGGAAAAAAACCCCCAAACCACCTCCTGTTGCATTTTCTTATTTTAAATGGATAATTAAACTAGTGACTACCATAACAGATCATGTTTCTTTTGCCTTTCATTGAATATCAATGTGAAACTTGAGAGATACTAATTTTCAACATACCAGTATAAAAGAAAGAATACCTGCAAATTAAAAAAATTGCATTCAGCAGAGATTCACAAATAAAGGGTTCTATCAAACAGGTTTAAATGAAGGCAAAGGTGAAGGGGAAAAAAAGAGGTAATTCTGTTTTCCATTTATACTACCCAGGTGACAAGAATCTAATATATGTTATGCATAATTTTGAGGAGTTAAGTCAATCTTGTAATGGCAACACAGGTCACAAGATATAATGTTCTAGCTGATTATAAGAGTGCTTGGTCTGTCTGCTCTTCTAAATTCAGCTGATACACAAGTTTCTGTGGACATACAGGAAGTTACAAGATAGCAGTTTCATCCTTGACTGTACACTATACAGCAAGGATTATTCCTGTCCTTCAAGCACTTATGCTGTATCATCCTCTAAGAAAACACAGATGGAAGTTTTCAATCTTGGATCTGAGGAGAAGCTCATGGATTCTTTAGTCATCCTTGAGATGACTAAAATGCTCTCATCTTCAAGAGAAGGATTTTGGAAAGTTTCTCTTCAGCTGAACCGGTGAAGGAAATTTCAGTGCTGACCCTGATCAGCCACCACTCCAGCTTTATTGAAGTCTGTAATATCTGTGAGCATTTTCTTTAAATTAACCCTTCTCTTTTCTTCCTGTCAAACTATGTGAGCTAGAATATTCCCAAGTCCTCAGGTAAGCAGCCTTAAATGTCAGCATCACTTTTGCCTTCTAACCTGCTGTCTGCTATGGAGTCCACCTTTCCTTTAGACAGAATTTTCCTTTATTAATAGCCTTGTAATAATATTGATTTTCTAGATGTAGGACACCTAAAGAGGAAGGCTAATCTTCCAACAAGCCCCACCATCATGGAAGACCTACACCCTTACTGGTTTCACAACATCAAGGAGCAAGCCCCATGGATAGGTACTGAAGTCCCCAGTTACAAAGACAGCATTTGTAAACCCATGATCCACATCTACCAGCGCAGCTCAGGCAAAGCATCTGTAGCAGCAACCAGGAAGTTTGTCCATTTCAGTTCATCTGTTTAAAATGTAGAAGTTTTCTGAGAGGCTGCATTAGATTGTTACTTATCTGCAGGATGCACACCTATTACAAAAGGGGCCACAGTGCAGTAATCTCTATAAAGACAGCCTGAACATACAGTCTTTCTATATTTTGAATGTGGCTGCTTCCAGTGCAAACATTGGATTCCAGAAACATCTGTGATATGGACAAAGCCCCAGAAATAATAAACCCCTCAGCAACAGTGTCAGTTGCACACGTAGCTCAGCTGCCAATCAAGAAACAGCTCACAGAGCAGCATGTTAAAAGTTGCTTGCAAATATATTTTTCAGGTTTATTTTTTGAAGTGGTATCTGTGTTAACTGGTTTTATATGGAACAAATTATAACCCTTTATTATTTATTCTTCTCCTCTTTTTCTTTAAAAATGTCTCTTTTCCCCACAGTGTATACTTGTTGATCAGCTTAAATAAACTCCTGACTCCCCACTACGATCACAAGTTTTCTCCTACTGGAAACAGAAGAGTGCAGTGCAGACATTCCACCATAAATGACACATGACAACCAGGACAGAGTCTGGCTTGTCTTCTACACCACCACTCAAATACATCAAGCATTGGGGTAATTCACAATTCCTGACAGACAAAAAGAGGAGAGTGAAAGATCTGCAAAATATTTTAAGAGAAGTAGACAGAGTGCAGCGAATTTCCCTCCCACAGTCTCTGACATTGCTTCTTCCACTACAGTACCTGGGCTGCTCTGCACTCTTCTTGCAAGGTTGCAATTTTTTGCTGGTAAGCACTCAAGGTCCGCTGGTGTTGCTCTGAAGAAGTTCTCAGGTGTTCCTGAACTTTGTGCTTTTCTGATGTTAGTACAGCCACTTGAATCTGAAAAAGTCAGTTGAAAACTTCACCATGACAGAAATTGTTCATCCCTCTCCAAGGGGACACGCCACAGAGAACAAAGGATTCTACTACAGTAATTCCTGCACAGAGCTAGTGAATGCAAAATTAAAATCCAATAAAAACAGAACAAAAAAATAGACATGGGTTACCATGTACTTAATAAAAAAAAAAAAATAGATGATCTTGTTTAAAGAGAGAATTGAAGATAAAATAACAGCAGCATTTAAGAAAACCAACCCTCTCCTTCCCTACTACTTTTAATTACATTTAATTCCTATTTGGCCCAATCAACAAGAAGTATACACATGGACAACACTTAACATTTTTGCTGACCATGCTGCATTCTTTTGTTTCTAAACTAAGTGACTTCCGTTTCTAAAGAAATTCTTTTTAAATATATCCCAGTTAAATTCCCTTCAAATTACACAGTCCTCTCTTTTGGTGGAAAGGAAGGAGGAACAAGAAAGGGTAAGCCTGTCTGAAGAACATCACAGGGGAAATATCTGGAGAAAGCAGCAAACAGATAAACTCATTTAAGAACCAGTAACCTAACCTTTTCATTCTTCAGCGTATATTTTATCCACATAGCACAGATCACACCCTCTTTGCTTCAATAAGAAATCTTATACTAACAAAGAAGTGAAGTTTCTTGCCTTATAGGCTTCCACTTGTTGCTGACTGGCTTCCAGTTCCCCCTTTAATGATGCCTGCAACATTAGATGGTCATTTTCCTGCATGATAAAATTATTTGGTTATTAAAAATCCCAAATCTCAGCAACTTAATTCAGCTACTAGCCTGCTTTTGAAAAGTTAGTTTAAAAATGGATGGAATATACAGTTATTAACATCTGGACTTACAGCTTGTTTTGAATCAGCCAGTTCTTTTTTGGTTTTCACCAGGAGCTGTTTTATCTTGGCATTTCTTTCCTCTTCCTGTTGCATAGTTGACTGAAGTGACTCTAATGAAGAAAACAGTTGTTATATGCTAAGGAAACTTTCCCTCCTATATTTCCTTAAAAATACTGGAAAATATTTTAAGCTAGAGAAGGGTAGGTTTATATTGGACATTAGGAAGAAGTTCTTTACTATGAGGATGGTGGAGCACCGGATCAGGTTGCCCAGAGAGGTGGTCAAGGCCCCATCCCTGGAGACAGTCAAGGTCTTGATGGGGCTCTAAGCAACCTGATCTAGTTGAGGATGTCCCTGCTCACAGCAGGGAGGTTGGACTAGATTACCTTTAGAGGTCCCTTCCAACTCAGGACATTCTACAATCTGTGATTCTACGATTTAAGCAAATTCTGACAGATCTCTTAAGAGAGCTGCAAATAAGTATCTTACAGTGAGTTTAGTATCTTATTTCCAGGTATCACAAATATCTTCAAATAAATGAAATTATTTTAAGATTTACCTTTAGGGATAGGAAGAAATGAAACTTTTAACCACATGCTAACTAGTAAGGTTTCATGAGTGTGGTACGTTGGAATGAAAATCCCTGTCAGCCACTGACTTTGAGAACTTGTGATTATCAGGTAAGAAGCACAGTTTAGCGGGCAGGCAATTTGGCTTTTGTTTTCTGATCAAGTGACTGATAACCTAGTAAAGTTTTCTTTATGGAAAAGTAATTTTGACTATGTAGCTGTTTAGTATTCTCTGCAAATCCTACTCTCACTTGTGGACTTGAGAAGTTGTTTCTGAATTGTACTTTTTACCGTTACTAATTATACTATAGTGACTCTTAGTGTTCATGTTTACTCACTGATTTCTTCCTGGAGGGTCTCTTGCTTCTGTTTCTGAATCCCTGTCTCTTGCTCGAGATCTTCTATTCTGTTGTCTTTATCAGTAATCTTCTGATTAAGTTCTTTTACTAGCCTTTCATAATCAGCTATTTCCATATCCATCAGTGTACTCTTCTGAGCATCCTGCAAGTTACACACAGTGAAGTTACAGCTTACAACCTGCCTTGGCTGCTAAGAAATGTTTTTTCAATAATATTAAAAAACTGTATTGCCAATCTAACAAAAACTTGAGAACTATCCATATCCACAAATGACACCCATCCATCAGGTTTCTAAGTCCTCAGTAAATAAATGTTTTCAAACAAGAAGCAGAAGCTTTGAAAAACCTGTTGCTACTTCTAAGTTTTACTAGTAGATATTTCAGATACTAGTTTGTATCATCTTCAGTCCTTACAAAGGCAGCTTTTGAATAGTAAAATATAAGTGCTCCAAACATCTGAATTCTACTCCTATTTCTACTCATGACAGGGCACATAACCTAAGCTAAAACAAACAAACAAACAGAAAAAACCAACCCCACAACGCCAAAAGTACACATCAGCTCTCCAAACAGAAATGCAGGGATAAAAGCTGTCCTGTTTTCCCTTTTGCAAACCTTGGGCTTTAAAATCCTCCAGAAAGGGAGGCATTCAACACAGCAAAATGAGTCAAAATCTCTGGTAGTCCCAAAAGCCCTAACATGAACAGCAACTCTACCTTTCTGGCCAGCTCTAGTTCTTGCATAGTTTTCTGCAGATGTTTCTTTTCCTTCTGAAGTTGCATCTGAAGCTCCTCCATTTCTCGGAGAGCACCACTATGTTCCTGAAATTTAAACACTTTTCATTTATGCAGTCCAATTTCAAAACAGATGTCAGCATCTATTTACATTTACACACACAAACACTGAAGTTATACGAAGGTAACTGATTCCTCTTTTTAGGAAATCACTGGGAACCAAAGAAAAACCTAGAAAATTGTGAAGTGCTTTCCACATTCTGTAACAATCTACTTTTGAAGACCAAGTCTTCAAAAAAGACCACATCAAATAACAAGAAGAGAATGTATGGAGCTTGCTGTATAAAAAAATACAGTTTAAAAAGGTCTAACAGAAGTCACAAGAAAGTAATGCTGCAGCTCATTCGCCATCTTTACAGAATATTACCTTTGTTTTCTGTTCTTTTAGAAGCTTTTCAGCTTCTAGGTCTTTGTCAGCCTTTGCCTTGGCTTTCTGTATCTCCAGTATCTGAGTTTCCAGCAGCTTAGCATTATATTGCAGTGTTTCAATACGAGCCAGGAGATCTTCGTTAGCAGAGCGTAACTCATCGTGCTGAAATGATCATAGTGGAGAAATAAAAATGTGAGCTGAATTTGTGTGCAACTTTGCCAGTAAGATACTGTCTATATTTAAAAACCACACACCTATTTCCATCCAACTCCTTCCTACAGATGAGCCTTGTCCACCTTAGTATTTTAAACCAGAGTAAGGAATAGGCTAAACTAGAGTCACTAGCACTATTTGATGATTTTGTTCAGAATTCATTTGCCCAGCTTTCTGTAAGATGGCTAGAATTACAAGAATCTTAAGAAAAAATACCCCAACATTTATGCTTTCTGCAGAATCATTTTCTTCCTAAAATGCTAATGCAACGTTCGAGTACTTATTGCTCCATTTCAAATACAGCTGCTATATTTACAAAAAAATGTTCATATTATTAATTCCTGAAAAAGATTCAGCTGCAGCACCACCAAGCCTTCAATGAGATTGTATCACTACATAGTAAGAACTCCTCCTGTATCTGGATTGTTTTTGCAATGACTTTAACAGATTTACTTTTGACATCTTCAATGTTTTATCACAGTGTCCATGATGCACATTAAGAATTAAGTATAAATTAAATAAGCTGCCAATTAGATAAAGAATGTTTTTATTTACAAAATACTTCATACCAAACATGAAAAATGCAGTGCCTGCACAATCAGTAGAATATAGGCTGCTATTTGTCATTTCTTCCTATGCTATTCGCTACCAGCTTCCATTTGTAAGTGGCCTATGTGGCTCTTCAGTGCAATTTTTATGGGGTCTGGGAGTTTAAATCCTAAATCCCAAACCCACTGCAGTTAATTTTGCGAATTACCATCTTAGACCCTTCTGAATGCCACTATAGTACTCAACAACACATCCTGAAGTCTCATCCTTGGGAAAGGTGCAAAAAGACAATTAATTTATTATGTTTGAACACTCTGTTGATTAAAAAAAAAAAATAAAAAAAATCACATTTTGTTGAAGAAGAAAAAAACCCCAAACAGTTAAAGTTTGCTGTACTTCATGAGAAGTGCAGATGTGGAATTAGAGAAATAATGCAAATATGACACTTTGGTTTTGTATCTGGTACGCACAGCAGAACTGTACATCCAAACCAAGCCAGAGGCGATCACCTGCTCTTTTCTGTGAGACGACCTGTGGCAAATTAAACCCTTCCTATGGAAAAAGCCAGACATCCTAGATATATTTACCTTTGTCACAGCCCAGTTAGGATATTAGAGGTTGAAAAAATAAAAACCAACCTAAAAAAAAAAAAAGGAAAAAAAAAAAGCAAGCACAACAAAACCCCCACTCTCTGAATTTCAAGTCACTATTCAAAATGCACTTAGATTATGAACCTATTTATAGTAACAATCGCATAAATAAAACTCAGCATTCAATAGGTAAAATATTTTTTACTGTAATTATCAATAGATCACACATACATCCAGAACTGACCTGCTGGGATGACATCTGTAGCTGTCTTGTGAGGTCATCTATCTGACGTTCAAGATTACTTGCTCTGCCTTTTTCAGAATCCAGCTGTTCTCCTTGCTTATCATATTCCATCAAGAGATTCTTAACACATAGAAATGTAAAACCATCACTTTTTACAATATACATCTATACCACAGATTATTACTTACCTTCCTAGTATTTCAGCATATGAGTTTTCTTACTGTAACATCAGAAACAACAGAATGAAATTAAAGCTATTGTCCCATTACAGGCTCTGGGAGAAATCCTTTCTAGCTCATGACATTCTAGAATAATTCAGGTTGGAAGAGACCTTGGGAAGTCTACATTCAGCCTCCTACTTAAAGCAGGGTCAGCAGTGAGATTAGACCAGGTTTCTCAGAGCTTTGACTAGTCAGGTGCTTTCAAGGACCTATCTCCAAGGATGGAGATGGCACTGCACCTCTGTGCAACCTGTTCCAAAGGTCGACCATCCTCAGAGAGTTAAATACATTTATTCATGTATCCATTTGGAATCCCACATTTCTGTTGAGGACTACTGTCTCTCATCTTGCCCTGCCATTAGTAACCTGACTATTTCCTTCATAATGTCTTTGTAGACACTGGCAGACTGCTGTTAGGTCCCTTCGAAATCTTCTCCAGGCTGAGCAATTTCTTAGTCTTGTACATCACTTATTCCAGTCCATGGACCATCCTGGTTACTGAAATCACTTCAAATTATCAATGTCTTTCTTCTATGTGTGGGGAGGAGGAAGGACAAGAAAGACTGCTGAAATATTCTCAGTGATGTCATAGAATCATTTAGGTTGGAAAAGACCTTTAAGATCATCAAGTGCAACTGTAGACCTAACACCACCAAGTCCACCACCAAACCATGTCCCTAAGCACCATGTCTACACATCTTTTAAATGCATCCAGGGATGGTGACTCAAGCACTTTCCCAGGCAGCCCGTTCCAGTACTTGCCAACCCTTCTGAGGAAGAAATTTTTCATCCTGTCCAATCTAAAGCCCCTCTAGCACAACTTAGAGGCCATTTCCTCTTGTCCTATCACTTGTTACTTGGGAGAAGAGACTGACAACCACTTCACTACAACCTCCTTTCAGGTTGGTGTAGAGAGTGATAAGGTCTCCCCTGAGCCTCATTTTCTCTAGTATAAACAACCCCAGTTCCCTCAGCTGCTCCACATAAGACCTGTTCTCTAGACCCTTCACTTTCATGTGAGTACTGACCAAAGAGAGATAATGACTTCCCTTGACCTACTAGTTGTATTCCTTTCCTTGCAGCCCAGGATGCTGCAACCACCTTTGGTACCAGAAGAGTTTTCTCATTCTCAGTGCACTGCCTACCAAACCCCTGAAGTCCTTCACCAGCCACACATTCCCTGGCTTGTATCAAGTAGTTCCTCTCTCGTATATGAAGAGCTTTGCATCTGTCTTTGTTGAACTTCAAAATGGTTCTGTCTGTCTATTCTTCATGCCTGTCTAGGTCTCACTGAATGGAAGCCCTGCCCTCAAGTCTATTGACTGTTTCCAATTAGCAATAATCTGAGGAACTGATGAATCTGCACTCCCATCACCTTCTCCAGGTGACCATTAAACGCGACACGTCCCGGCACAGACCCCATTTGTTGTTGGCCATGAATTGCTTCTCTCTGAGCCAAACCATGTGGATATTTTTTTCCCTTTTTTAAGCTCTCATTCAGCTGTTTACCCATTTAGATCGTGGTGTCCTAGAGCAGACACTGGAGTACTGAGAGCATCAAAAGCCTTCCTAAAGTCAAGGTGAACGATACCTGCTACTCTCCTCTCATTCAGAACTCCAGCTGTATTATCATGGCAGGCAATCAGATTAATCAGATAAAATTTAGACTTGATGAACCAATGCTGACTATCCCCAGCCACCTGCTTCTGCTTCACATGCCCTGAGACATGCTCCAAGAGGACTTGCTCCCAGGGTATTGTTAGTTTATGTCTTTATCACTTAAGGACTTTCTAACTGATCCCAAATTTAAGGTACTTTGAAGAATTCATAATATTTATGCTTTACCTCAGCAACACACTGTTTGATATGTACGAAGGCAGATTAAAAAAATTTCAAAATACCATCCAGAAGAAAGGAAATGCTTTATTTTCTTTTGACAGCAGCCCCACAGTTCTGTTACTAGAACCTTAAATTTCTTGATCTGGGTACTCAGCTGCACTGACATAATTTCTTTTGCCAGACATACCTGTGCAATATATATCCAGGCTAGGCTTCAAAAGCAAAGTATTTTCTGACAGTTAACTGCCTCTAGTAAATATAGTACTATTCTTACCTTATAGCTTTCAGCTCCTTGAATGACATCTTTCATTGAAGCAGACAATTGATCTTTTTCTGACCGAACCAACTCCAATTCCTCCCTCAGAGCCTGCATCTTATTACAAAGAAGTGTGTGTCATTAAAACAGAACTCCACAGACAGAATTGGTTTTGTGTTAAGAAGCAGTCAGGGTACCTCTTTTCGACTGGCATCTAATTCTTTCTTTGCTTTCACGGCAACAACCTTGAATTTATTGAGTTTCTCTCCTTTTTCTGCAGATTCCTTTTCCAGCCTTCCTAAAAGAAATAAGTAAGAAAGTGAAAAAACATGCCTCTCCTCTCCCCCAAGAAATAAAATGAAATTCAATTGGAACACAAACGCCAGTATCACTTTGAAACAAAACAACATATAAAACAGGAGGAGATGTTCAAATGCTTAATTCAGGTAAGCATTTCAATTTAATTTGAAACTAGAACATCCAGCTGCACAGACAGCTTAGGGCCAATATTTTCCTGTTTCAGAGGCTTCCATCCCAGGTAACATTAAAAGCCATAAAAGCCATATTCCTGTCTACTTCCACATACAGTTGCAACAACTCAAAACCATCTTCTTTCTGTGTTGGGATAACTGCAATGAAGCAACAGTAGTTTTGGCAAAGTCTTGCTTTCCTCTCCTCTTGGCAGCCTTAGGGATTCTTATTGACACAATTATTTCCCATATTTAAAAAATATAAAGATGAAATCCACTACACTGTTTATAGCCAAACGTGCATGGGAAGAAAATACCTTAAGAAATACCAAATAACTTAAGACTGCTAACAATATTTTGAATCCCTAATAGAATGAACATTGTAGGAAGCTGCAGTGATATCTACTTCCCCACCTTCCCTGGCTTGTAGGAAAACAGGGAATAGTAATGCATAGAAGGAAAAACTAACAACTGAAAAATCCCAAACTCTTTACATAAAAGTGAACAGTGAGAGAGATACCAATTTTTTCCTGAAGCTCTGTTACTGAAGACTGTTGATCAGTTTTCTCAGTCATTGTCTCCATTAAATTCTGCATTATAAACAAAGATAAAAGTATTACAAACATTTCTTTGTGGTATCTGTTCTTTCCTCAACAAGCCACCAGAAGTTTCAGCTACAGCTGGACTGTGACTACATTCTTACTACCAAGAAAGTCTTTATGTGCTATTTAATATCAGCTTGGTAACTGAAAAGCATACTTATGTTGAAAGGAAAACATTCCAACCTTTTAACAGCTGCTTTCCATCCTGTCCGAGGACAAAAAAACAGGAGACCATTAATTCTGCAGCTGTCAGTTTTACATAACCATCAATTCCCAGGACCTGAAGTTAGGAGTAGCTAATGCAGATCAGGCAGGAGATGACAGAAAGTTAGAGGTGAGAGATTATGAGGCCAGTTAGTCCATCTAGTTAAATGATCACTTTGAGGGGTACTGATAGGAAGAGAGGTTCAAGTACAAGCAACTTTTGTCAAAATAGCACTATGACTGGTTTTGTTTGGTTGGTTTTTTTGGTGGTTTTTGTTTTTTTTTTTCCTGGGGAGAGGAAGGGGATTCTGGAAGGAAACTCAGAAACATGTGCTTTCGAGAAGGGAAACTCACTTTCAGGCCAAGGGAAAAAGAAAAAAAAAAAAAAGAGAATTGAAAGTATTTTTTGAACCTTAATTCTGAAGACTTTAGAGGTTTAGTCTGTATACTTCAATAACAAAATATAACCTTTAGAGAACTCAGTTCGTCTTTCACATTTCTAAGTTCAGTTTCCTTTTGTTCCAGAATGAAATTTAAGTCGTCTCGTTTTTCTGATCCTTTTTGCTGCTCTCGTATTTGACTTTCATATAAAACAAGTTTTTGACTGATCTCTTCAATATTAGCTAAAAGACCTTGATTTTCAATCATTGTTTTCTCACTGGTATTCTTCAGCTCCTGGATATCATGTTGAAGTGCTTCTTTTTCAGACAACACTCCTTCCAATTCTTCTCTCAAGAGAACTTTTTCTTTTTCAAAGTCCTGAATCAGGGATCTATGTTCTGTATATTGAGCTGCATTTTCTTCCTCTAGTCTCTCAACTTCCTGCTGCAAATGAAGAACCTTCTCCTCATTCTGTAGAGCAAGGCTCTGCTTTTCTTTCATTTTTGCCAAGCATTCATTTGCCATTTGTAGTAAGTGAAGAGAATCATATTCCTCATTAGAATTTGAATCGCTGGACCCCACTTGCTCAAGTAAGTGGTACAGCTGAGTTCTTACACGGGATTTGTGTGCCTGTTCACTTTCAAGTAATATTGATATATTGTCTTTTTCTGCAATTATCATTTGTAGTTTCTTTTCTAAGTTTTCAGACTGCTCCTTCAACACTAACCAATCATCTTTTTCAGATGTAATCTTCTGCAGCTCTTCACTTAATTCACTTTTTTCCTGAATGATTTTCTTATTTTCCTCACGAAGAGCGCATGCTTCAGATGAAAGGTTCTGTCTTTCACGCACCAGAGATTCAATCTGGCTTTCCAGTTGCTCTAGCATTTGAGCATTTTCACTCTTCCTAGTTAAAGCTTCATTCAGTCTCTCTGTTAATTCTTCCACCTTTTTCTTCAGGTCGCCGTTGTACTGATTTGCAACATCTACTTCTTGCTGAAGTTCCTGAACTTTGCCTTGCTCTTGCCTGCATCTTTCCTGAAGGGTTTCTCTCTCTTCACCCAAGCATTTTACTTCATTTAAAATATCCTTGTTTTGATCTGAAAGAGCAATTATTTTCTCTTCCAGTTCTTTCACAGCAGTCTCTTTTAGGTCAATGGAGCTTGTTATTGCATTATTCTCCTCCTGAAGACTAACAATTTTACACTTAAGTTGTTCTATCTCTAGCTGATTAGATGACAATTTTTCTGTTTCTTCCTGAAGGCGATGCACAGTTTCAAGAAGAGCATCCTTTTCATTGAAAGCAGCTCGAAGTTTCTGTTGCAGCTCACTGACATCAGAAGCTTGCTGTTGTCTCATTGATTCAAACTCCTGGCTGATCTTTCCGGCAGATTCCCCTAGCTCAGTCTGTAGAGTTTCCATCGTTTCTCTCAGGCTGTTGTAATTGGACACTGCTTCTTCTCTCTCCTGAGTTAGCTTTTCAAGTTGTTCTCTAAGTTCTTGCATTTCAAAAACCAACGCCATCTTTTCTTTTTCAGAACCAGATAATAAAGTTTCATTTAGTTCAGAAATTTCTCTCTTATGTTGCTCTTTCAAAGTCTGAGTCTCTAACTTATGCTCTTTTACAGCAGCTTCACAGTGGTCTCTTGCTGCTTGAAGCTCCAATTTTAGTTTTTCAATTGCACAACAGTAATCTTCTTTAACAAGCTGCAATTCATTTATCTTAAAGTCCAAGTCTTCCCGCTCATGAAAGTACTCATCCTTTACGTGATGGATTTCCTCTTCCAGTTTTAGTTTAACATTACTCATGTACGTTAACTCATCTTTTAATATACTATGTTGGGACTGGAGCTCTTCTAAACTATGCTCCAGGTGCCTAACCTTTTCTTCCATTTTCACTTCTATGCAAGGTTCTTCTTGTGTGTCTGCAACATCTCTCTCATTTTCAACATTTTTATTTAAGACTTCTCTCGGCCGCTCCGAGTCATATCCACACTGGTCAGGATGAGCACACATTTCACTCTTTGCATTTTTCTCTTTCATTAAGCTCTCCTCAGACAAGCTGAGCTGTAACTGATTTATCTGATTTTGCTTTTCTTCATTTTCTTTAGATGATACTTCAATTTGGTGCATCAACTCTGACACCTCCTCCTGATGGGCAGTTTTTAATTTTTTAAGCTCCTCGTTCAGATTGTTGATTTCATTATGGTAACACTGGGAGTTGCTTTTAATAGTTTCTTGCAGATTTGTCACTTCTTTGTTTTTGTCTTCATTCACAGCTTCCAACTGCTTGCTCAGACACAAAATTTGCTCCTCGTAAGTGGATTTGATTCTTTGGACATCATCTTGTAATCTTTTAACTTCTTTTTGACTATTACTTTGGCATTCAATCTGTTCCATCAGCCCCATTTGTTTCTTCACTTGTTCCTCTAATTCCATTTTCAGCTTTGTTAAGTCCTCATTGTGTTTGCATTGTGCATTTGATAATTCACTCTTCAGAGCTTTTATTTCTTTCAGAGAGTCAATATTTGATTGCTCCAGTTGCTTCTGCAGTTCTTCTGTCTTAGCCACTGCAACCTAAGCAAACATGCAAGTCGTTAAATACTGGTAATTTAGAGCAGAATTTCCAAATAAACAGTTCACAATAATGAATTAGAAGATATAGCAGTCCTCAGTTTTAAAAATTGCTATAGTTTTAAAATATCTAGCTATATTAGGACAACTCAGTTCAAAAGACACCACAGTGGGTACAAAAATGTTTGTAGAATGAAAAAGGAAAACTAAGTCTTAAATCACATCTACCAGCATTATTTCACAACATGGTCATGACAGACTTCAGCTTTAGCAACTATTCTGTATTAAAGACCAAATTACTTCTAGTGCATGAAATTCAAGTATCTGGAGTATAACAATGCTCATCAGTTGCAAGCAATTCACTCTTCACTCTATTATTAACTAAGATTAGTAGTAATATAGATGCCTGGGCAACAGGCTCCTTCCTATGAATACCTGAATCTAAACCACTTTATTTCCCACAGAAAGACAGACATAACTGATTGAAGACATCATATATGTAGGCAACTAATGCACACACTGAATTCTTTTTGAACACCTGTAGATCTATCCAGTGCATGTAAAAATTTTATATTTATTGTCAGTCCTATAAAATCTATAAAATAGGGAGTACAGAGAAAATACATTTTAACATATGAAGCCTTTGGATATTTTTTAAGGTGAAACAATACAGGTAAGTGAAGAAAAATATTAAAATGGAAGTGAAATACAGAAGCAAAACTGGAAAATAAAAACATAGTAGTAAAATATATTAGTAATGTTCTATTGCTTGTTTCATTACCTCGGCTTCTTGCTTTCTTTGAACATTCTCCTTTTTCAGAGCTACACACTGCTGCTGACTTTCAGCTTTTTCCAGAAGCACAACATCCAGTCTTTCTGTGAGAGCCTAATTTTAAGGGAAACAGGTCACTGAAAGAAGGGTTTCTTAACAATGAAAGCCTGAACAACTTTTGCAAACCATAGGAACTCACTATTGGTCATGACTTTGTTAAATTCGATTTGATTTTAAAAGTTCCTTTCAGCCCAAATATGACAGATATAGAAGATGTAGACAAAAAGAATGATGCTGAGTAATAGGTCCTGTTCAAAATTGTATTTCTGATCAGCTATTTTTTTTATCACCAGGTGTGGGGGGAAGCTCCTCTTCCATAGAAAAGAAATCTTCATCCAAATTATTAAAAACAATTTTCTAGTTGACAGATTTCTCCTCACTACCAATTTTCACTTTCATACGCTATGACCCTTCCTTTGAGAGAGACAGATGTTCTTGCCCCTTAAACAAACAAACAAAAAACCCCATCCAGTTACTTTCCTAAAACTATTTCTTGTGACATGCAACCTTTATAAAGTGTTTCTGGTCTCATCAAATGACTGTATCAGATTCTCTAGTGGTCATTCTGAAATAGAAAAGAAAGCCTGTCTAACCAGCTGCACAAGGAAAAAATTGTACTATTCTGTACAATTCCTCATGAACTGATAATGTTTTTTGAGAAGTGGAGTAAGGATTGGGGCGTGGGGGGTGAAAAGGCTTTAGGAAGCATCTTGAGTTCCTGAAAATGTATTATATTTGATTTGAATAACAGTTTTAAAGCTATTTACTATTTATCAAATTATTTCTGTAGATGTATTGCAGCCAACATGATGTAATACGTTAGAAACCGGTTACGTATTCCTACCTGAATAATATCATCAGCTCCTCCAGTACCTGCTTTAGATCTGAGTTCTTCAATCTCTTTCTCTAGTTCTTAAAAAAAATTTCACAGCATGAATTGATGCTCCATCACCGTACCAAATTACTAGTAAATCCCCTGCCTAACAACACTCCTATTCAAATCAGAGATGTTTTTTACTTCACCAATTTTACTTGGTTACTGAGTGATAGAAAGCGCTAATGGAAAGAGAACACACAGAACACTGATTCTCCAGTCCTGACAGCATGGTTTCCTGAGGAAGCAAAGCTTCCTTGCTTGGACAACAGATAGAAATTCTTTTGATGATTGTCTTACTGTCTATTTCATGATCAATTTAAGCGAGAGAAGATATTCAGTTCCTACTGGTTCTCTAAAAATAAGCAGTAGGTAGAAGAACAGGATCTTATGAATAACCCCATTGAGGAAAAACCTAGTATAGCCCATCCCTATCTATTGTTTTGCTGGGCAGCTATCAGCAGTCAGCATAACTGCTAACTCCAAACATTAGGAAGTGACACCAGTCCAAGCAGAGCACTGCTGGAGACAGTGGGGACAGCCGAGAGGAGAGGGATTGCACGAGACCACAGATTTACACAGCACACTTTTAGGTGGTTAACACAAAATTTTGTTTCGTGTATTTTACAATTTCTTGTTAATTAAATGATCAAATATAAAGTAGCTAACTATTTTAAAAAAGCCATTGTAGTCTACAACAGAACTAATTATGCAAAAATCCAATCAAGAGACATTCCCCCTCCCATCTGCTTCCTGAAAAGTAACAGATATCTCTGCAACTGATATGGGGAACATATATCAAGTCCCACTTCCACTTCTGCATGAGCTAGCCATTGTTCCATCATGCCATACTGCCCGATCAAAATTAGTTAATACCTGACAAAAGCAGTGCTTCTTTTCCTCCCCTTCAGTGCTCTAAGCACTTTGGTCCTTATCCTCCCACAACAAAACAGTGAAATTGCAGAAAACAAATCTAGGATATTTGCCTAAAATTTAAATTTACCGAGCAAAACCATGTAGTGATATTAAGGAAGGTCAAATAGTATCAAGCATTAAGGCAGAAATTGTTCATTTTCCTGTAAGGTACCTGTACATCTTGACTTTACTTTCTGTATAAGCATCACTTGCTTTTTTGCAAACTTGATGAGATCTTCTTTGGACAATGTGTCCAGCTAAAAAAAAAAGTACATATTAGTGACACCAGCTTCTTCTAACCTAGAAGTAAACAGAAACTAGGGTACTTTAGCATCTGAAATTAAATTTTAGGGCAAGAAACTGTCTTACCACGCATCTGCAAGAACAATAACAGTCCAATTTACTGTTGTCCTGTTATCCAAATCTGTTACTTCAAGTGCAGTACCAGAAACTACTCCTAACTCTGTACTTTTCTGAAATCATTCTACAGCACACAATTGGGAAGCATCAGACAGACAGGAAAACTCCGTTGGAAAGGGTTACAGTTCAGTAATATCATTTGAACAGTGTTTTGAAAATAGCATGCTGACCTAACATTGACATTGTTTCAATTTATTTACAGCATATGCAAAAAAGTCTGCGTACGTTATGAGAGAGACTAACGCCCAAACTGGATGCTACTAATATTTTATCAAACACTGTAACAGGAAGTGAACACATCAATAAGAGATTTTTTTTTTTCCAAAGACATGTTTTCCAGAACGTCTTACTCTAGTGTTTATAAATCATTTTTTCAAGAAGTCTAGAAGACAGGAAACTGTTTAAAAATAATCCTTATGTCTTCCTATTAGTCATAGCTTCCATGCTAAGCTGGAATCCTTTCAACTACTGCTGTGTAAATAAATAAGATCTGTGAGGACTGATTACCTTTGATTTGCCTGACCCTGGTGTGACAGAAGCCGCCACCATCTCTTGCCCAGCATCTTGAACCTACAACAAAATAAAACACAATCTGTGGTAGCTGTACTTTTTAATATAAGACTACAGCAAAAACTGTCTGAAAGTCTGCAAACACTGAGGATAACAGAATATAGTGAGAGCTCAAGTAAAAAAATATTTATAGGACTAGTCAGAAGGATAACAGAAAAAATAATGATGGAAATCTATCATATTTAATGTAATATAACAGCAGAACAGAAAACTCCTGATTTCCATCCCAGTATGATCTTTATTGGTTCCATTACTGAACTGACATCTAGAGTTGATACACTACTGAGGCATGACTCACTATCTTATTCTTAGAAAACTCATTAAAAAAAGGTCATGAACAAAAAAAACTTGTGAAGGAGAAGCAGTTAACTCAAACTTCAGGAACTTTTGAACCACATATACCCCTTAACTTTTTTCTTTATTTAACACAACGGTTATCGCTCAAATTGTTGGCCTAATAAAAATATCTGAAGACTCTGCAAAGCCAGGGCTCTTTTAAACAAAATATAACCCTCCTCCCTACTTTATTTATCTATTTTTAAACACACTGGTTAGCACTGGAAGTGCTGGCCTGACAAACATATTTGAAAAGGCTCTGCAAATTCTGGGCTTCCTGTTCCTAATATACAGGCATAATGCCTTCTGCTGTAAGCTTTCACTGAGCTGATCTGGAAGAACCTATGTTAGTTTACTCTGGTTTATAGGAGGTTTGCTTTACCTATACTCGGCAGCATGAAGAAACATACATAACTAAGATGGGGCAAAGGCAAATGGAACAGACACTTCCAACATATTCAGGGTAGTATTTCCAATCTTTGACCTTTACCCTGTTTTTTTTCATTCATAATATTGTATGTGTGTGTACAGAGTGAAGTGGTGTATATATAAATATTTGTATTTTCATAGATCTCTGTGTTTCTGAGTGTGTGTATGCACGTACCCACAGACCTTCACTTTAGTTTGCCACTCTCTTTGTTCTGAGAAAAAAAACCAACCCACCTTGTAATAGCAATTAAGGAAAATCCAGACTGGATCTAAACACTCCCAGAATGGAGAATCACTAACAATTGAGAGAGAAGAGCTGACAGAGGTAATAAGGAAGGCCATCATTAGAAATAGGAGTCCAAGTACAGAGCAAGGACAAAGGCAGCTAAGTTATCTCTCTCTGTATCACGTGGCTACATTTTTTTGAGATGGCAAAAGCAAACTTAGTAGAAAATAATGTGCCTGTTAAAATAAGTAAACCATGTAAAAAAAAAGAAAAAAAAGCTGTAAGGTTTAAGTTTTGGATTTTCTTAGTACAAAAAACTTAGTCATCATTTATGCTCTTAATATTTCAGCAGTGCAATTAGCACTGTCACTACAAGCAGTGTGCTTAACGAGTATAATTAAGAGCAACAAACTGTAGATACTGTTTAGATGATGACAGTACATGTCTCCATACCACAACTACTAAGGTCAGATGAATCCACACATTACTTTTCCTCTCCTTGAAGCTAATACACAGAGAGGCAGAACCACGTATCGTGTAAGACAAGGCATCTAATTTTGCTGCTCTGGTAACAGAGAGCAGAAACAGCTTGTGTTGAGGGATTCACTCCTCTGAATTAAAAGAACAATGAGGAATAGGAGTTGCTAGAAAATCCTACATTTTCATTGACTAGGTGCACCCAAACCGTGAGCCAGCAGATAGTGAATACACCTCGAAGCACAACACTTAATCCTGTGAAGAATCTGAAGTTTTTATCGCACTACCCTGACATCAGAGTATGTTTCCTTACTTTACCGAGATAAATATATAGAATTGTTTAATTTAAAGCTTACTTTATCTACACTAAGGTGTTTGCAAGCCACAGTTTAGCATGTCCTGTGTATTTTAATTGCTATCTACACCTTACTCTTGGGATAGCTAAACGTACTCAGAGAAAGCATAACCAACGTAAAAATACAACATATCAAACTCTGAGGTGAACTGTGTGTGGCAGTAATGACCATTATGGACAGCAATTTTCTGAGCAGTTTGCAACTTTTAGACATCATCACCACCGGTCATACCAAGTCACATACATCGAAACATTTTGAGCTGCAATTGCTCCACCAAACGAGCCACAGTGAGCCCATGCACAGCTCAGAAAGCACCAGGAGAGTTAATTTCATGTATGAATTTTAAGCTCTTCGACACTGCCTTTGGATTTGCCTTGGTGATTACGAAAGCTCCACTAGATACATCCACTTCACTGAACTTACTCGCTTGTGTTGGTAGGTGTCTCACAGCTGGCGTGCTGTTAACACACCAGCTCATCTCGGCAGAACGGGAATGCTTGTCCACTCCCAGCTACTTGGAAGAATTAACCACCCCACACATTCACAGCCTGTCACCTGAGTGTTTCTTCCCCGAGCTCGACACCGGCTGATGTCCCGCAGCCCGTGCCACGGGGATGACACCCTCATCTTCCAGCAAGAGGCACTAAGCAACCCCTGACACGGGCACTCGCGCTGCCGCAGGCCAGCACCCGAGCACCCACCCCCCGGCGCAGCCCAGGCAGGAGCGCGGCGGGCCTCGCACGGCTGCCCCTCACAGCTGCCTCCCAGCGGGGGCGGCCGGGGAGGAGGCGAAGGAGCGCGCAGCGGCCCGCGGGCTACCCCTGCGGCTACGCTGGCCCCGGGCAGCAGCCGGCGGCCGGCCCTGAGGCGAACGGCGGGAGCCGGAGCCGCGGCCGCCCGCCAAGGGCCGCTGCGCACGACGGCCGCGGGGGAGCGCGACCCGCGGGGCTGGGGAGGAGGGTCCTGGAGCGCACCTCCCCCCGCCCCG
>WTSP01016208.1:0-14286 GCA_025331215.1 Actenoides lindsayi | reverse complement strand
ACTGGTGTCTTGGATTTCTGTAGGGCAGATTTTGGCCTCTTGAGGAGACTGATTACCAGTGTCCCTTGGAAGGCCATCCTGAAGGACAAAGAAGCCCAGGAAGGCTGGGCACTCTTGAAGGAGGAAACCTTAAAAGTGCAGGAACAGGCCATCCCCATGTCCTGCAAGATGGGCTGGTGGGGAAGAGACCAGCCTGGCTGAATGTAGAGCTTTGGATGGAACTCAGGAACAAAAGGAGAGCTTATGGCCTTTGGAAAGGGGGGAGGGCCACTCAGGAGGACTACAAAGATGCAGTGCAGATATGCAGGGAGAAAATTTGAAGGGCCAAAGCCCAACATAAAAGACAATAAAAAAGGTTTCTATAAACACATTAACACCAAAAGGAGGACTAGGGAGAATCTTCATCCTTTATTGTCTGCAGAGGGAAACAAAGTGACTAGGGATGAGGAAAAGGTTGAGGTACTTAATGCCTTCTTTGCCTCAGTCTTTAATAGAGGACTAATTGTTTGCTGAGTAGCCAGCCCCTCCAGCTGGAAGACAGGTATGGGGAACAGAAGGAGGCCTCCATAATCCAAGAGGAAATGGTTAGTGACCTGCTGCACCATGAGACATAGAAAAGTCTATGGGGCTAGATGGGTTACACCCAAGAGTGCTGAAGGACCTGGCAGATGTGCTCACCAAGACACTCCTCAAGATTTATCAGCAGTCCTGGCTAACCGAGGAGGTCCCTATGGACGAGAGATTAGCAAATTTAACACGCATCTACAAGAAATGCCAGAAGGAGGATCTGGGGAACAACTGACCTGTCAGCCTGACCTCAGTGTCAGGGAAGGTCATAGAACAAATCATCTTGAGTGCCATACCATACTCTTTACAGGACAACCAGGTGATCAGGCCTAGTCAGTACAGGTTCATGAAGGGCCGGTCCTCCTTAACGAACCTGATCTCCTTCTATGACCAGGTGACCTGCTTGGTGGATGAGGAAAAGGCTGTGGATGTTGTTTATCTAGACTTCAGCATAGCCTTTGATACTGTTCCCCACAGCATCCTCATGAACAAACTGTCTGCCCTAGGCCTGGGTAGGCACACACTCTGCTGGATCAAACACTGCCTGGATGGCTGGGACCAGAGAGTGGTGGTGAATGGAGTTAAATCCAGTCAGCAACTGGTCACAAGCATTTTTCCCAGCTCAGTGCTGGGGCTGGTCCTGTTTAACATCTTTATCAATGATCTTGATGAGGTGATTGAGAGCACCCTCAGTAATTTTGCAGACAACACCAAGTTAGGTGGGAATGTTGATCTGCTTGAGAGTAGGAAGGCTCTTCAGAAGGACCTGGACAGGCTGGATCGATGGGCTGAGGCCAATCACATGGGCTTCAACAAGGCCAAGTGCTGAGTTCCGCACTTGGGTGACAACAACTCCGTGCAATGATACAGGTTTGGGGAAGAGTGTCTGGAAAGCTGCCTGGACAAAAAGGACCTGGGGTGCTGGTCAACAGCCAGCTGAACATGAGGCAGAAGTGTGCCCTGGTGGCCGAAAAGGCCAATGGCATCCTGGCCTGTATCAGAAATAGTGTGGCCAGCAGGAGAAGGGAAGTGATCATGTCCCTTTACTCGGCATTGGTGAGGCTGCAGCTTGGGTACTGTGTCCAGTTTTGGGCACTGCAGTATAAGAAAGACATAAAAGTGTTGGAGCGGGTCCAGAGAAGGGCAGCAAAGCTGGTGAGGGCTCTGGAGAACAAGTATTATGAGGAGCAGCTGAGGGAGCTGGGGTTGTTTAGTCTGAAGAAAAGGAGGCTGAGGGGAGGCCTTCTCATTCTCAGTAACTACCTGAAAGGAGGTTGTAGAGAGGTGGGTGTAGGTCTCTTGTCACAAGTCCCAGCTGATAGGACAAGAGGAAATGGCATCAAGTTATGCCAGGGGACATTTAGGTTGGACATTAGGAAAAACTTCTCTACTGAAATGGTTATCAAAGACTGGAACAGGCTGCCCAGGAACATGGTTGAATTGCCATCCCTAGATGTATTTAAAAACCATTTAGATATGGTGCTTAAGAATATGGTGTAGTAGTGGCACTGGCAGTGTTGGATAGTGACCTAACTTGATGATCTTAAATGTCTTTTCCAACCATAGTGATTCTGTGATCAGGTAGCATCCCAGCCCATGATCTGGGGAGGGTGCAATCAGATAGACCCTCTGATGTAGGACCAGCACCTAGCAGCTCTCTCAGCATCCATCCAAAATTTATTTTGGTATTGACAGTCAAGAGAAACTCAAGAAGCATGGTGAGGGCTTGATAGCCACTGCCCTGACAGCCACTGTCCCTTCTCCTCCATGTTGCATACAAGTGGTCCTAGCCAGATCACCTGAATCTATAGTTCAGCTCTATAGATCTGTATTGTTGGTATGTAAGTGTGTGTAACATTAGCTTGCTAAAGGTTAATCATCTTCTCTTTCCATAAGATCCGACACTGAATTTGGTTACATTTTTCCCTACATTCTTATTATGCTTTGAATTTGTTACTAAGCCCCTAAAATGCAAAGGGTCATTAATATTTGCTTGTTTGCTACACGTAAAATCCTACAGACCAGAAATATGCTTTTTAATCAAATACCTCCAGACATAAAGAAGTTTCTACTTAAAGACCCAAATTAAACTTGTGGGGGTTTTTTTGTCATTTATGTTTCCTAATTTAGTACTGGTAGTTTGTGTGATGTCAAGAGATATTAAAATGCTCTTTCTACAAAGTACTCAAATACTTCACAGTTCTGAGGCTCTTAACTGAAAAGAAAAAAAAACAACAACCCACAAAAAAACCCCCACAAAAATAAAGCAAACAAAAAACCCCCACAAATCAACCAAAAAAACCCCAAACAAACAACAACAACAACAACAAAACACACCAAAAAAACCCAAACCAAAACAAAAACCAGGCCTTACCTGGAAAGAACAAGCTGCTCGCACACCTTTCTTGGTACAGTTTTTTCCCAAAAGAAAAGAAAATAATTGAAATTGATTAGTACCTGCTTTCCTATCAATGAATAAGAACAGGTTAGTACCTAACACTCTTATATTTGATATCTTTATCAAATACAATTCCTGTGGTTTCTAAAAGGTCATGGTGAAATCTCGAAAGTAATGTCTCCCCTTTCCTGTCATTACAAATCCATGTCAGCCAATGAATTGAGCCCACCCTTCAGCATGTATGTCCTTAACTGCAAATATTCCTATTGTTGCAAATGCTTGAAATAGTTTAATGTTGCCTGTAATAAGGTTGAAACACTTTCAGAATCTGGAGGGAACCATGCAGAGAGGAAGAACTTTTATGGAACTACTTAATACCCTGAGGAAGGCTGATACAAGGAATTTATTACTGAAACATTGTACTACAGTTGGCCAACATGGACAAGCACTGTACCCATTGAAGCAATGTCAGCCGGTGATCAAGGTGAGTAACGGCAATTTAGTTCTCTCCAGTCCCTCCCATCATGAGGCCAAGTCTTGCAGAGAGCTGCAATAAACTCTGGACACTTAAACGTTTCATAGCTTTTTGTTTTACTGAATGGATGGTTCACAATGTGGTTTCCATTGTGGAGGGGAAAAAGAGAAAATTTAAAAAAGAAAAGAAAACAGGAAACGCACAGAATAAAAAAAAAAAACAACCAAGAAATAAAGCACTGAGGATACAGCCAACTTTTTATTCTGGTGTAGTGGTGCAGGGACCCTTGCTTTAGCTCTGGTGAGACCACCCCCACCCTGGGCTGCAGGATAGCTTCTCAGCCCAGCTGCACCCCAGGTCTCCTGCCTCAATAGCATAGCCACAGAGCGCTGGTGCAAAAGCTGTGCCAGCACATTCCACGTCCCCTGAAGTAGCTCTGACCCCCTTCCTAGAAAGTATATTAGAACAAAGTCATACACAGACATCCCTAATGAGGTACTGAAAAAGATTAATGTTCTGCATTGGAAGAGAAAAGATTAGAAATATTAACTAGCTCTCTTCTCTCATTGCATTTGGGATCTTGTCTTACTTTTTTGGAGTTATTTATAATTAATCAAGGCTAAAGCTTAGTTCTGCATACCTGGAAGTTTCCTTCCTTTGACTGACATGGTCCTCCCATAAATGTGAAGCTCCTCAATGCAAATACACTCTATCTAGTCCACATCTTACAGTAAGACATGCACTAGGCAAGGGGGCAGGCACCGATCTTACATGAGCAACAGGAGGGAATCTGGTGAACTGAGTTGCTGATGGCCCAGAGTTTGCCACGGAAACATTAACAGCAGTAGCATGATTGTTTTCTGTCTTTTGATATCAGCACTGGCACACAGTAAATGGGAGAAGGAATGGGCTGCCAAATTTTTCTACTGATTGCAATTAATGTGAAGGTTGCCTTTTCAAAGCAAAAACAGCCCACTTTTTATACTGGCAAAGGAAACCCCAAGACAGTTGGCTTAGCTGATCAGAGGTAGTTCCTGGAGAAAGAGGATCCCCTGGGACCAAAACACCTGCAAAGTGACAACCCATGTTGCATTACAGAGTGCTGGTGAGCCCACGTAGGTGTGCACTGTGACTCTGGGGGGGCTGGCCCAGACAGTGTCTGGGTCCAGACTGGAGATTGCCCGGAGTTACAGTGCATAGACTTTGCCTGTTCTCCTGGGCATCTGTATAAAAACAAAAGCTTTTGTGGGGGGAACTCAAGGCTAAAGATTCAGTAGTTGTGGTGGTTTGACCTGGGTTGGATGCCAGGTGCCTATGAAGCTGCTCTATCACTCGACCTCTCCTCCTTGCACATGGATCGGGGGAAGAAAATACAATGATACTCATAGGTTAAGACAAAGGCAGTTTAATGAAAAGCTTAGCAAGGCCATGTGCAAGGAAGCAAAAGAAAACAAGATTTATTCTCTATTTCCCATCAGCAGGTGATGTCTGGCCCCTTTCTAGGGAGCAGGGCTCCAAATGCATAGTGGTAGCTCTGGAGGACAAGTAGATGCTGCCTCTCCTCCTCCTTTTCCTAGCTTTTATTGTTGAGATGATGCCATATGGTATGGAATATCCCCTTGGTCAGTTTGGGTCAGCTGTCCCAGTTGTGTCCCCTCCCAAGATCTTGTCCACCCCATCCCACTGCAGGGGGAATGTTGGGAAAAAACAGCCTTGGTGCTGTGTGAGCCCTGTTCAGCAGTAGCCACAACACGGGTGTGTTATCAGCACCTTTCCAGCTCTCAGTGCAAAGCACAACATTGGGACGGCTGCTATGGGGAAAATTAACTCCAGTTCAGTCAGACTCAATAGAGAAGTTTAAAGTGAACCGGCAGCTATGGACTTCACAACAGCTAGCAAAATGCAGTTTATTTGTGGACTTCTTTCTAGGACATAAGAGAGATTAGCAGCCACCCTTGGGTGGTCGTGTTTGAATCTTTCTGGACACAGATGGGAAGATGGGCCGCACAAAAGCAGGTTTTTGTTTTGGGCAGCGCCGTCTTATGACCCAAGAACAGAATAATCAGCATCAAGAATAGCCAGGTCAGTGCTGTACTCTTACACCTGTCAGAGCTACCAGATCACAACAGGCTTCTAAATGATCAGTTTAACAAACTACACTTGAATTAATATGATTTTGTGTCTCTCTTATGCTGAAGGTGAAAACACACAGAGCTGGCCTTTTTATTTCCTTGTGTCTGCCTTTTGGAGTGAGACCATAATAACTCCACTCCAGAGGAGGAAATGAAATTGGATATGGAATTGCCTCTGGAGCTACTCCAAGAAGGCAAAGCAACTTTCCCCAGCTATGACCTCCCTGGAAGCCCCTTAGGGAAAATGCCAGCACAAGGACAGGTTCCCTGCTCCCAGTGCTCCCTGTCACATGGACCAAAACTTGCCCCAGTGGCTCTTCAGTCGCCTTTGCATATGGGACGTGGGATAGGGGAACAGTATCCCTCCAATGCAAAGTGCAGGATTCAGGTGAATGGACTGAGCTAAGCTCATCACTAGCAGGATAGACAGAGGTATGTATCAAACACCACAGAGCACCCACTGCCTGAAAAGTCACGTTTTAAATACATTCCCAGAGACATTGTGCATCCATTCTTCCTTCAGGCAGCAACACCTTGTCCCCTTGTGTCTCACAGACAGGCCCGTGGGCTGCCGCTACCACTCCCAGGCACCTCACTGCTCTGACACTGACACCTTGGTCTTGTCTTCATATAGGCAAACAGCTTTCTCCTACCACAGGTATGCCCAGTGACCTGCTTGGTGTGGTCTTTATCACAGCCAGGCCTCCTAGGTGCCGTGGTAATAGAAACAATCAGTCCTGTAGCTGCACAGGAGCTCAGCAGAGTCCACATGCCCTCAGTCAATAATCTGCTCAGAGCACTCAGCCCCCAAACCCCTTTGTTAGATGTTACCTGTATGTGCAACCTCAGCTCTGGGTTGGGGCGTATCAGACAAACCCCTACATAAGCAGGAAAGGGCTCTTCCATAGCCCTGCAGCAATTTCCTGACAAATTTTGACTCTGAGCTCTAAATCCCAGGAGATTTCAACTTTAAGAGGCAGGGTTGCAACAAAGGCAGAACAGGATTTCCACACCCTCCCAAGTTCTAGTTCTAGCTTAACGCTTCTGAAAATACTCAGAACCAATAAGGCCACTGGCATGGAAAGTTGCTGTGTGTTGCATAGTCAAAAGAAGCAAAGAAGATGGACATACAGCAAGTCGTGTTGGGCAAATGATCCATACACATTGCTGCAGGAGTGTAGTGAAAGTACTGCAGGCTTTCATATATTGAACTGAATATCTGCTGTTCATCAGTTCTAGCAAGTCAAATGCTACAGGCTTTTGGCTTTCAGGTATTTTATTTTCCATGTTGAGACATTCCTCTCCCCAAAAACACTTTGCTCCTTGTCACCAGCCACCAGTCACAATGAACTACTCTGTGGCTTCATGGAGCTGTGGTGGCCTTGCTCCCACCACACTCACAGCCCTGGGCCCACAGTACTTGATCCACAACGAGAGTCCTGGGAGAAAATGACCCTGAAGTCAAATACAAGAGCATGCTGGTACTCCTGATTTCTGGCTCTCAGAGGCTTGGTTTAAGAGAAATAAATAAATTAGCCTGAAGCTCCATAATGCTTGTGAGACTGCAAGTGCCCTGCAGACAACTCTGATGAAGACATCATTTGCTTCTTCAGGAAAAAGCACTTAGTGAAGGGTTTTAAAACATGAGCAGCATGCAAATGGCAGCGAGATAGGAAGATACGGTTCTGAATGACACCTTAAACTGTTCCTCATCTTCTAGTGCAGTTCAGGGATACAAAGTAGAAAACCAGGGAGGCAGCAGCAGGTCTCACCATTTTCTGTCCCAGCAGACATCCCAGAATAGAGGTATACATTGAAAAGTTCACAGGAAAACATAAAGTAAAGCAGGGTTCACTGGGGTAGGTAGATGAGTAGGACTCAGGCTGGGTATTTGAGGGGGTGCAGGAGAGAAAGGGGAGGTCTGCAAGGAGGGTTGACTTCAAGGCAGACGGGAAGCAGAGACAGATTTCCATTCGCAGCCAGGGAAATGAATAAATGCTACATCCACCCCAGCAATTTTCACTTGAGATCATTTCGTGGTGTGTCTGTATATAGCAGCTGAAGCACCTCTGAAAGCTATGAGGGAGAGTTACCAGAATGCAGTTTAATTTCTTGGCTCAGTGTTCGGGCTATAATTTTGTC
Organism: Actenoides lindsayi; assembly: GCA_025331215.1. NCBI lineage: Eukaryota > Metazoa > Chordata > Aves > Coraciiformes > Alcedinidae > Actenoides > Actenoides lindsayi. Next base: position 6,572 of record WTSP01016208.1, on the reverse strand, counting down.
GGTCTTGTCTCAGCTCAGTGTTCTCAGTGCTTTAAAGTAAAAACGGTTCAGATGTTTTTAGCTTCATTGCTCTTTTGAGGAAACATGGTTTGTGCAATCATACCATCTCTCTGGCTCTTAGCAAAGGTTTTGAGCCCAGTGACCGAAGCCTGACAGAGGGAGTAGCGACAAATCTAGAGAGGATGACATTACTCCAAGCCCCAGGCAATCTAGCAGCACAGAGAGGAGAAAGGCTCTGCTGCTGCCTACCCTCACTAGTGTGTTGCTGTGCTTGCTTGGGACAAGTGTCTCACTCAGCCAGGGAGTAAGAGGAGCAGCTGAGGTTATGGTGGTGGGAAGAAGGGAGAGATCTCAAACCTTAAGGAGGGCAAACCCTACTTCTCCCACTGCTCCTGGAACAACTCATTTGTGGAAAAAACCCCAAACAAACAACAAAACAACATGGAAATGGGATCTTCTGTTTTCTGTCTTAAAACAGATACTAAATCTCCTGGAGCGTTCTTGCTCTACTCATGGGTCACCCCAGTTCAGGACTAGAAATTAAAACTTTGACAGAGGCAACATTCCTGCTTGAGGCTGAAGTGTTTGGTGTGTGTTGTGGGATACATGGGCATCTCAGCCAGAGGAGATGAGGACACTCCATGACCATGTAGGAAGCATTTCCCTGCATCCTCCCCAGTGAAAAAGATTTCCACCAGTCAGTCATACTGCAGTTTGGAATGGAGAGATGTCCAGAGCCACTGCCTGGTGAAAACACCCTGTAGAGTGACAGCACTGTGTCACCCAAAGCAAATGGTTACTCTGGGTGTACACTGGGGCCAGAGACCAGTCAGTGACAGGAGGGAGCCACAGACACCCCTTTCAACATGGCTGCTTGCATGTGTGTGTGCACACAGCCTCCTACCTCAAACAGGAAAAAGAGGATTAAAAATCCCTATTAGCTGTGAGACAAGTGTATTGCTGTGACCAGTGGTGAGAGAAACCAGGAGGTCAGAAAACCGGCACAAACACCCCAGAGCTGTGTGTGCCAGACAGCTGAGTTTGAGCAGGAATCCCAGGTGTAGGATAGAAAGCATCAGTACTGCTACTGGTAACACCAAGATGCCAAAGGCCCTTTAGGATGGAGTAGGTGCAAGGGAAGATGAGGGGTAGAGACACCACAGAAAGAGCTGGTGTTGCAGCAGACCTTTGCTAAGGAGGGATCCTGTTTTGCTGAGGATCCTCAGGCTGAGGCAGAAGGGAGGAATGGGAGAAAGACGGACACTGACTTGAGGAGCAAATGTAGCTTTAGCTTTTGGATTCGGTTCATAGAACCACTCTTCCAGTTCAAACTGAGCAACAGTTCCCATAACCAGTTCTGCCTCCAGCAAAGGAGAGACATCCCATGCAGAAGGGGCAGACATGTTACCCAAGGAAAACCCTGACATCCCTCCCTGACCCCAGACATGACTGTGACAGGCACTTAGCAATAACCAGCCTTTCTGAAACAAAAGGGCTGCTTCCATAAATGAACTGGCAGCCCCAGCCACCAAAAGGCTGTGCCTTACAAGGGGGCGTGATGGGAGCCCCAGCAGCATGGTCCATCACAGATCAGACCAGGTTTATTTTCTGAGGTGGGAAGGAGAGCCCTTCAGCTCCAAGGCTTCTTTGCATGAAAATGTGAATGAGTTTCTCTGGAGAGCAGACCAGTACTTTTCAACACTGACGTTCTTTTTCTCAGCATATGTATTGGGCTTCCAGCATTTTTCCTTTCGTATGTCTTGGAACTGCTCCACCTGATCGAGCCACTTGGACTCCTGCACATGGTGCAGCATAGAACTCATGGTGAGGCACCACGAGATGAGGTACGGCAGTGTGATCCTCTGCCCCCACCTCCCTCTCAACCCCTCTCAGTCCTTCCTTTGTCAGGCATGCCTGCAGAAGTTACCCTTCTCATTTTTAAAAGCCCCATCTCTTCTCCTCATGAGCAGCATCAATTGCCCAAGACTGGATGCAGAGGAAAACTAACTGCAGCAAGATCCACCCTTTCATGGACATGCTGCAAAATATGTTCCAACATGACCAAAATTTAATGAAAGGAAAATAGGATCAAACTGGCAATTTTAGAGAGGGCTTTGGCGGGATGCTGGCTTTGTCTGATCAGCCTGCTTTATGGGATGCAGAGCCTGAAGTCTCAGTTCTGCCTAATAGAGAGAGCTCCTCTACCCCAGATAACCACCAGATGAGAAAGAGAGTTGTTATGCTACCACCTACCCTTGCAGTAATACTATTCTGCTGTATAAAATCCGCTGAGGAGGAGATTTACATGACAAACATTCCCTTCGGGCTAAGCTCACATCACTGCTGTGCAGACTCGGGATATGCCACCTCTTTCCAGACTGCCGGAAGAGAGAACAGGGAAAGTGAAGGCTGAGCAGAAGGGAATCAGTATCAGCAGGATCTGACTCTCCTGTGAATCTTATTGGATGTGAGCTGTGGTAACTTCCTCCCGTTTCTCCAAGAAGCCTGTACTGGTTCTGCAAGCTGCTCTGCATACATTATCCTGAAGCTGCTTGAGTTCCTTTTTGGTTGCCACTGCAAAAACAAATGAGATTTGTAAAAAATTTAGAGCAACTGAGGCTGAAGACGCATATCCTCCTTAAATGGTATGGGCATGAACTTAAGTTAGTCAGAATTTTGTAGGTTGTGCCAGCCAGGGAAGCCCTCTTTATATCTAATGGGCAAGGTTATTTTCATGGCACCATAGAATATTTCACAGAGGTGTCTAGTCCAGCATCCTGCTTCAAAAAGAGTCAACCATGAGGTCAGATTAGGGCTTTATCCAGTCAGGTCTTGAAAGCCTCTGTGAATGCAGAGCATTTTAATAATACTCATTATCAGGGGGCATCCTGGCTTGTAGGATTAGTGATGGAAGGTTCATTCTGCCTGAGTGGCACATATTAGACATTGCACTTCAGACACTGGCTGTAGTGATGACAACAACAGTGCTGTGAAAACACAACAAATAGCAGCGGCAAACAACCTTTTTAAGTCACGGGAGTGCAGAGGACTAGCAACCCAGCCAAAGATGATAAGGTGGAGAGAGAGGAACTTGGAAAGGGGCAGTAGTGAGGAAGGAAAAATGGGCCGGGTGAAGCTGCCAGAGGCTTGGGAATAGGACAGGATGCTGAGACTGTGGCTAGAAAGCGAAGGAAGAAACATGAGCATGGGCTGGAGAGAGAGACACAAGGGAACAGGAGTGCACAAACACTCACTGGACAAACTTAGCACAGAGGAACATTGGGACTGATAGGCAAGGAGATGGGGGAAAAACAAGAGTGAACACTGAGATTCATTCAAGTTATTTGAAATATTTACCAAAAAGTTTGGGGACATGTAGAACTGAAAAGAAGAATTAGAGGAGTTGGTGTTGGAGTTGAGGGCAGAGAGACAGGCTGGAGGGGATTCAGAGGGAATCCAGGTCTGGGAACAATGTTCTCTCTCAACTTTCTGCACATAAGGGCAGAAAGCATGTGATGGAGCTGGAGATCCAGGAGTTTGATCAATCTTTGCTATTAGGATACGTCTGTAAAATCTGCTGGCAGATCTTCTCATTTTGAGGTTCTCACAACTCACTACTGACGTATTTCTCTGCCATGCTCCAGTGACACCACATTGTCAAAGCCAAGGGTTGCAACTTGTCCAATATTTAACTGGGACCAATATATGCCATATACTTGATTTTGGGGTAGGAAGGAGAAGAGTTTAGAGAGAGGCATTGCACTAAGCACTACATAAAGAAGTTGTAATGTTAAAAAAGAAAAAAAAAATCTCCCCGCAAATATCACAATCAAGACTGCCTATGCAATTTTAATTCATCATTGTCTCTCTGTGTGGTACAATCTAATCTAAATTAAATAATCACACAGAGTATTATCTTGCTCCATGAGACCTCTGCCTCAGAGCAAACACAAGAAATTCATTAAGTCACTATTCCAAAGATCTTCTAGTCCCAGGAAAACCAGACAAGAGGGCATGAAGGGACACATCCTGTGGAGGTGGGGAGGGAGCACTCGTGAGAACAAGGTTAAACAGAGCAGCAACATTTACAACTGGATTATTACTTTTTTTACATGTCAGAGTAATATTAAGAAAAGAGATTAAAATAATGAAAGCAAGAAACAAGTTTCATAAGCTGCTACTGTCCATCTGTCTCATTAATCTGAGCAGGTTGATGAGGGCAGGTTGCACAGACCTCTCAGGACCAGAAGAGGGCAAAGGGCTAGGACATTTGCAATGGGGGTCTCTGAGATGTGGGGTAATATGGATTAAGGGGTGAGGAGCCTCCTGGGGGAGGCAGCACCAGGGGCTCCACCAACACACAAGACAAGGCAACAGGGAAGGCTTCAACACTGGAAGTTAAAGATGTGAATCTGAACAACAGTGCTTTTGTGGGTAAAGCACTGGATTCCCCCTACTGAATCCTCCCTATTTTAGAGGAGGGGGGGCAGGTTCAGGGTAATGTCATTTTGTCTATCTGTAGTTAGCTGTTAGTAGTGCCTTGTGGTCTCAGCATCCTAGAGCTGAGGTGAGAACCTTGCTGGCCATAATCCTTTGGGTATTGCCTGCAAATAAATTGTATTAAAAAAAACCACAACCAAACAAAAAGCTAAAGTTAAGCTAAAATACCTCCAGCTCACTTCAGCTCTCTAGCCCCACTGCGAGGAGCTGTTCTCACGGGCCATTCACACCCAGCCTGCCACTCCCATGGCCCTTACTAGACAGGACAAGCATCACAGTGCCTGCTTTTCCCTCCAGTTTTAATCACACGAGTGTGGGTGTGTTGGACTCTTTCCAAGCTCGCAGCTAAAAAGCCTCTGCTGGGCATGGCTGGGAGGGTTTACCCCTTGCCTTGATTGCTTTAGGCACAGTTAGCAAATTCATTTTCCTGAAGGTGAGCCGTGTGGGATGGACAATAGCAGAAGTTCTACTGTACATGTATAAGTACAGAAAATGTAATCTGTGTCACATCGTTTTGGAAGTCCCAAGGGGACAAGAAGGCTGTAGAGCCCTTCACGGGTCATTTGGTCTATAGACTGGCACTTATCTTCCACCAAGGACACCTGCGAATGTGTCACCTGTAGGGACTAGGCAGTGACTCATCACCCTCATCCAGTATCATCCACCAACCTGCCTCAGGGTGTCACGGCCTTAATTAACATTGATTGGTCCCCATCAAGTCCAGTACCTCTACCATCTCCAGGCAGGCTAAAACTAGTACTTTCACACCCCCTCACACATCATGGGTACCAGTGCTCTCTTCAGCACTTTTCCCCCCCACCACCCTTACCCACAAAGCAATTAGCGTGGATAGCTGCAGTCAGGATAGGTGATCCAGGCAGCCAGAGTCCCAAAGCACATTTGTTAAGGTAACTAATTTCTTAAAAATACATAAATAATGCACAGTATCTTCTCTTCTTCTTCCCCACCTACAAGTTAGCCATGATCACCCTGACCAACAAGTGCATAAAGGGGAAGAACAGTTTCCCTCCTCCTTACTGGGGCTTCAGTGCTGCTCCTGCAACTCTTGCCTGCCTGAGAAGAGAAATCTCAGCCCTGCAGCTGAGCTTCCTGCACCATCATGACAACCTGCAGTGAGTCCCACTTGCTATGAGCGGATGGTGGGCACAGCCCAGCCCCAGGAAAAAGAAGGCCCACCAGGATCATTCATACCCCACAAAGCCCTTGCAGGAGCCACAGTCCAAGGGAAACTGAGTCTCAGAAACCTGTCCTCAGACCTCATGGGAAGCCGCAGCTCAGAGACAACAGTTGTAGCCCTGCTCTGGCCATGGTAGATGTGGCATGCTGTGCCTACAGGCAATAGCCCCAGGAGAAGGACAGTGCCCCAACATCATTCTCCTTCCCAGCTTCCTCCCCAGTTACCCAGCACTCTTTCATCTCAGCTTTAGTTTATTTAAAGAGTTTTTTTAATTCACTCCCTTTTTAAAACCATCTCTACTTTCACAATTTTTAAAAACTAATGTTTTTTTAAGTGCAAACTTTCTTTCCCAAGCTCGCAGAGTCTCCCGAAGGGGTTTGCCTGTTTGACTTCCACTCCAGCTCCGGCTGAGGCATCTCCCCCTGCTCCACCCCAACACGGGCGCTTAGGAGCCAAGCAGGTTTTTGGGTTGCCAGCTCTCTCCCAGGCAGAAGCAGGTCAGTCCCTGAGCAAAGCACACCCTTTGCTCCAAGAGCCCTCTGCCTTTGGGAGAGGCGCAACCATTCGGGCACTTAAGGACGGGTGGGGGAGCGTAGTCCCCGGCCCGGCTGCCCCCTCCCCTGGCATCGCGGGGTCCCGGCCCCCCGCCGCCGGCGGGGCAGGGGCGGGGGGAGTGCGGGGAGGAGGTGGCCATCCCGGCCCCGCCCCGCGGCTCCGCACCGGGAGGGCGGCAGGAGGGAGTGGGTCGGACCGGGAGGCGGCGGGACCAGGAGCGGGATCGGGACCGAGTCGCGCTCGGCGGCGGTGCCACGGCCGCGCGGGCCGGGGGTAAGTCCGGATTGCTGCTCCCTCGCTCCCCTCCCGCCCGGTACCG
>WTSP01016207.1:67571-132046 GCA_025331215.1 Actenoides lindsayi | reverse complement strand
ATTCATGACCCAGCCGACAAAGGATATTAATATGGTACCGTAAGAACATTTTCCCCTCGATGTGTAATTTCTGTGATGCAAGTGGAGGTCAGCCTGATGCTGCTCTCTTGCCAGTGAGTTATACAATAAGTTTCTAAGTGTTCTCGTTGGACGGAGCCAAAACCTCAGAATCCCTTTCAAAGCCAGGTTTTTACCGCATTTGGTTTACTGCGAGCCCATGGGTTTTGGCCAACTGTAGTCATACTATAAATTAATTTTATTCTGCAACTTTAGAAGGCACTGTAAGGTTTAAGAATATTTTTTCCAGTTGTCACATTTCTAAATATGTGCGCTTTTTGCCATATCCGACGCCAAAAAGCACAGCTTAGGAATGTAGTAGAAACACAGGAATTGCCACAACAGTCCGTCTTGTCAGTCTCCTGTCTCTGTCGGCTGCTGGTGCCAGATGGAAATTCTTGAAGCAACTGTGCTTACAAAAAAGATTTTCTAAAAAAAAAAAAATAAATAAATAAAAATAATACTGAGGTGTGGCAGGAGGGAAGGAAAATAAGAGTGGCTGGAAAGGACAGACTGGGCAGAAAGCCGTTTTGTTTATTTTATTTACTTATTTATTCTAGCTACTTATAGATTTGTTTTATAGAGCATAAGGCTGATTTTAATTTTTCCTTCCCTTGTTGAGTCTCCCTCAACCGTGTCGCATTCAAGAGGCAGGAGAAAACAACAGAGAAGGGAGCTTCTTTCTGTTTTAGGAGAGGACATAAAGGGCTTTAAAAGGTGAAAGTGCTTTGCCAAAGATCACTGGAAGATGCAGCAGATCATTTAACAGAGGCAACAGTGAGGATGCCTCGTGGAGCACAGTGTCGGAAATCAGGGCGTGCTGAATATCTTTACAGCAAGTTCATCTGGCCCGTCTAATGGCTAGTTATTGTTTGAAATGCTTGCGTGAAAGCACAGCACCGTGTGAGTGCTGGAAAATTCAGTGGTACAAGGGAGTTATTTAGCTTATGCCCTTGAGATTCATCACAGGCTCAGTAACTCAACTGCAGAGTGATACCTTTCTGCTGTAATATGACTTACTCAAACAGTGGTTGAGCAGCCAAAGACCGGGCAGTTTGCAGAAATCATGATATCAAATATTTTGATGCCAAAATACTTTGGTGTCAAGTGGAATCCAGAGTTTACGCTGAGCAGCTTTGCAGCTGGCGGAGAAGCCGTACCCCCTTGCTGCATTGGTTAATCTGCTGGAAAGCTGCATTCGTTAGCGCTCTTGGGAGCCTGTCTTGGTTCAGTGATGATGAGGCACAACAGGGAGAAAGCTGGAGCAGGTACAGGTCTTTGGGGCACCGCTGTGAGTTGTGAACATTCCCACCGATGTCTGTGGGATCATTTTCCATGCTGCAAATTAGAATGAAATGTACTCCAGGTGTTCAGCGCTCGGGATTGTGATTTGATGTTTTAGTGGGTTTGTTAGTTGGACAAAGGGGACTCTTCCTACCTGCATTTCCTGATGCTTTCGTGTGCAGGAAGCTTACTGGCGATGTAAGAGGAGCATGTTCAGTGTGAAAGTGTACAGAAAACTCAGTGAGTTAGGAGAGAAGTTGCTAACCTGATAATGGATCATATTCATAAAAGATTTTAGAGATCAACGTGTTCCTCACTTGAGAATCTTTCCATCCCTACCAAGAAGTGTATTGGACGAAGGCCATCATTAATTTAAATTTATGTCTTGTACTTATGTCTGAAGCTTATCCAACAAGGACCTTGTACACTCACGATGAAACAAAATGCTTTTTTTTTTTCCTGTTCATTGGTGCTCTGCGTGGCGTGGGCCACCTACGTACATGGAGAGATATTTCCCGTGCGCCTGTCCCCCCAAAATGTCGCCCTAAATGATTGAGATGAGGAGAAAAAAAAAAGGAAAGACATTTCACATACATAAAATATATGTAATTAAAATGATGAATTATCGTAAGATGGAATATTAGCCTTTTGACATTTTAATCTGAGCAGGAGAGAGTGAGAGAGTGCATTTGGAGCTGCTCAATTAAATTTAGAATATTTTCCCCTCCATTGTTATGAATAAATAGAAAGATTCTGTGGCAGTGTGTGGAATTATAAATTGCAAGTACTGTAGAAGGTGCATGCACTGTATCATGAAATGGAGTATCATTGTTAGTGACTATATTTCTTGGTAATTAAGGCCCAGACTAATGATGCAAGTTTTCTTCAGCATGATTTTCATCTGATTATGAGGCTGCTTCATTAAGAGCACTCAGACTAACGAGCTGTAGCTGTAATAAAGTAATTTTCTGTCTTGTGCTCTGATTGATAAAGAGTTTCTATAGCTAAAAGGAATTGAAAATATAATTATAATTAGAAATGGTTGAATAAAGTTATTACAGGATTGCTGAAGGGTAGTGCAATTGACACCATAATGTTTTTTGGAAGTGTGCATCTTAAAATTAGACTTTATAAGAAGGAAAAGAAAAGCAACCTGCAACCCCAAACCCTCTATACTAATAAACGGGCAGAATGTTGCTTCTTCCATAAAATGAACTGTTAGGTTTAAGTAAAATGAGGTTTTCCCACATTGTTCAGAACAAGAAAAACATATGCAGGAAGAATGCTCTTGCCTTTCTTCCCAGCATTCCTCTTAAGTGAAGTCAAGCTAATGAAAGTGCTTTTTACTCCTTTTATAAAAAATGTCATGCTGCCATATGTTGCAAAATAAGATCTTTCTGATTAAGGTGATGTGTTTTTAAGAACACAGCATAATTTTGGAGTTTCCCCTTAAGAATGTGCAGTTATGTGAGTCTTTTCTATATATTTGCATACCTTAACTAGTGGTCTTTAAATACATTTTTAGAACAGGGAGGTTTTACTTCTCTCTTTCTCTCTTTCTTCTCTCTTTCTCTCTTTCTTCTCTCTTTCTCTCTTCCCTCCCTCCCTCCCTCCCTCCCTCCTTCCTTCCCTTCCTCCCTTCCTTCTTTCCCTTCCTTCCCTTCCTTCCTTCTTTTTTACAATCTTTGCATTGACCAATATCAGAATATACCTGGGTCACATACATGGTCTCTCTTTTTTTTTCTCAAGGGGAAGCAAATCAACTTTTTATCCCAGAAACCTTATTCTTTTTTATGATGTTCATATTATAAACAGTGCAAACTCTATTAGAGCAATCCTTTGTGTGTATGCCATAGGATATATATGCTGTATTGATATAAAAATCTATAATAAGGGTTTTATTTAGAATTAGCTGATGCACTTTAGTACTCAGAGTTGTCTGACTTATTTAATTTGGAGGCTTTTTGTATTGCTGTATCTCCCGCTTTGGAAGTCATGCATACATTTTAAAGCCACAGTTATGCACATTTGGTTATGTAAATCTGTCCTATGCAGACTCAGAGGAACTTTATTGTATTGGTTTGAACCAAATAGTAGATCATCTAGATGTATATTTATGCTAATTAACTTAAAGCCAGCATTTTGCATTCATTGCTCAGTCATAATGTTTTTTTGAAGATTTTTAGAATTTTTGAAAATCATTCTTAATGCATTATCTGGTGATAAAAGTGTGTTATTGGAATACCATTAGCAGGAATAAAAAAAGGTAGAATTTTATTGGTCGTTCATTGAAAATGTTAGCTGTGATTAGTTACATAATCCTACATTAACCTGTAAATTAAAATTCCTTGGTGCAATTTGATGGCTGATTTAATTTTGTCTTTCTTTGTTTGCCGCAGGCTAATTCCATTATGAATTCTTTATACAGCCTTTTCCCTCAATGATTAGCAGCTTCTACTCAAGTTCTGATTACTATTGTACACTTAGCACTACATAAAGCTGGGGATTAATATTCCCCTGAAGAATTGTTGCTATGGATCTGCTCTATTCCTTCTAAGAGATGTTTCTGCAGCTTCAATTGTCCATAAATTATGATCTCTAGTGAATTATCTGTGGGAGTGAACTAAGCTTAACAAGCTGAAGAGAGCACTCTAGTTCTGAAAGAGAAAGGGAGAGAGAGATAAAAAGATTCTCAATTATTAATTGCAAGGTTACCATAATACAGAAGTGGTGATATTTTCGCTATCTTCATTCCTGTGAGCATGTAAGAAATCAGGGTGAGTCAGAAACACTAAAGTTCTAACATTCTCCAGCACTTAGAGACTGAAGGATCTTAATTACGTGTAGATGTAGGTGGAAAAAACAGCCCCATCACCCTTGGTTTTAAGTTAGTATTTTGTCTCTTTTCATTTCTATGTCACCGTCTCTTCCCTGCTGGTAGTTTTCAGTCTGTTGATAGCGTGATTAGTAGACTGGCTCAACTGCCTTTAAAATACAGTTGGGATTAATAGGGGATTTAATTGCAGATGTCTGAGGATCTTTCATATTTGGGGAGGTTTTATTAAGAGACAGCTCTTCCAGTTCAAGTTTGTGAGCACTTTGCTTTGCTCCCATCTGTGCTCCTTTGTCAGGGCTTTAAAGTCCTATTTCTCCTACCGATTCCTGGCTGTTTTCCTTCTCGCTTGAGAACTCTGTTCTGAAGGCTGGACTGCAGCATTACCCTTTCTCGCAGGGTACGTTAGATTTTCCCAGTTGAGATGATCATGTCCTTCTTCCTTCCAGCCCCAAGCCAAGTGAGCTTTTGTTCAAACTTTAGGCTGTGGAGTAACCGGGATAAAAGGCTACCACAGAATGTGACTTTCCACGTACCTCCTTTGTAGGGAGCTCCTGAAGTGGCCCAAAGCTGTCTCTGCAACAACTGCACCTGGCTTCTGCCATGTGGGAGAGAGCGAGGTGATGAGGAGGCATGGACCTTGCATCGCTGACTGGCAGGGGCAGGGCTGCTCTGAATTTACTCAGGGTACTGACTGGATCAGAACATCTTTGGCTATTCCATGCCAAAGGGAACAGAAATCAGTTTGGTTGGTTTGTTTTGGTTTATTTTAATCGGGCTTTGCTGCTTTACTTCCAGACGTTGCAATGGCTGTAGTCCAGCTAGGCTCGAGGTGTGTTGGAGGTTGTCTCAAGACCCTTAGGTGGACGCATATTTATTTTTTGTTAACACTCTTTAGTCTAAAGCACCCTCAGGTTGCGTCTGCTTACGCATTGGTGTACGCTTTCTGTAGCAGTAGATCTTATTTAGTAACATACTAAGTTAGAAGGACTCGGTAACTCTAGGAGTTATTGTACTTTCTTGATGGTTGGCAAGTAACCTTCCCTAGCCCACGGGAGTTGTTTGGGCACTGAAGCTGACAGTGTTCCAGTCCTATTCCAAAAGAAATAAATAACTTTCGAAGTGTGACTAATAGAAGGTGTTTTTGTGGTCTCCCTTTTGAAGCCTTGCTTGATAATACTCAGCAAAATCTTTATGTGCTTTAAATTAAAACCAGCAGCTGAGTCCAGCTGGTCTTTTGTGCTTGGAGCTAGTGACAGAAAGAACAAAGGTGGGTTAGTTAATTACTGGATCTGAATTCTCTGATCTGCTCAGTCCACTTCATGCTTGCTTACTGAAACTGCTGGACATTCCCATCAAACAATTCCCTGTAGAGTCACAGTGTTGCTTATTGTCTCAGTCCGTAGCACAACCAACAGAAGATGATGTATATGGAGCAGTCAGGACTTTGATTATCCCCAAACGCTAGAAGTTGTGGCTGGGAAAATTGGGGAGGTGGTAGGGTACTCCCTGCAGAAGGGCAGACAGATGGGGTATTGATGACTTTGTTGTTGTTGTTTTTTTGTTTGTGTTTTTTTGTTTGTTTGGTTGGTTTGGTTTTTTTTTTTGTTTGGTTAGTTGGTTTCTCCTCTTCCCCTCTATGTGTTCTCTCCAGTGCTCAGAAACTGAGTGTAATGGACAATTTGAGCTTATAGTTTACATTTGGAATGTCATGTTGAATAACCATAAACACAGTATTCTTGAAGAATCTGATCTTTTTTTCTTCCCAACCCACTCTATTATCTTCAGAATGTCCTTTTGCAGGGCCTTCCTTATTTAGTTGAAAGCTGCTGAAATGTTACTCTTTTTGCTAGGATTTTAACCTGTCTAATGTCTTTGGGTGTTCTGGAGCACTGTTGTGAAAAACGATGTCTTGCATATTTGCCTCCTGTGTCCTCTTAATGCTTTTAAAAGTCTCGTTGCTCTATGTCTCCTTCAGATAGTAGTCTTCCACCCTGGAGATTACTGCTCCCTGCCCCGAGTGCCTCCTGTGATCAGAAGCTGATCTTCCTTCGTTGTTCTTTCCCAGTTCTGTTGTATGCTATTCCAGGTGGGGTGATCAGAACTGCCCACAGTACTCCAGACATGGATGTGTTGTGAGTTCATCATAATCACATTGTCTTCCATTTATTGACCTTTTATTGCCCAGTCACCTAGCACTGAACAAGTCCTCATGGGCTTCAGATGGGTTAGTCCTCATATGTGCAGGCAGTGATCTTTCTGTTACTTCTACTAAACTGACAGTGAAGGCCATAGGTTGAATGCCAAAGTTCTTGTCAGTGTTTGTTACTCCTGGTAACTGATGCTAAGGTTGCTCCAGTAAGGGTCTTTAACTTAGGCCCCAGGCACAATCATGTCACTTGAATTATTTAGCAACAGTGGTATACTAGGATGTGATGGCTGCTGTTTTGTTGGTGGTGGTGTTTTTTACTTCTTTAAAATGAGAAATGTTAATCATCATTTTCCTGACTTCTCTGTTTTCCAGCTGAGATCCCGATTCTAGGATCAGCTCTAGCATTCACCTTACACATCGCTGATCAAATCATCAGGGAAGTGAAACAGTAATTGCTCTTTACTCCTTTTTTGGGGTTTGGATCTAGCTGTGACTGAAGCTATTGAATTCAGTAGGATTTCCACCAAGATTCAGACCAGGAGATTAGAAGCAATCCTAGTCTGAACATGTTTTCAGTTCAAGTTTGGCTCTCTGGCAGGGATGAACTCTGTAAGCCCTAAGTGTCTGATCAGCCCTCTCTGGTCATCTGCAGTTGAGTGTGTGATGTCTCCAACGTTATTACTGCCCCTCTCCTCTCTCCCAAGTGCTGGCTTCAGCCTTTCTCTCTGCTCTGTTGTATTCAGTGGACTAATTGGTGAAAGAGGGCAGCAGAGATCCTTTTTTAATAGCATATCTGCCTCAGCTATGAAGAGGAAAGCTCATAACTCGAGAGGAGCTTGTGAGCAGCCCAGTGCAGGGGTGCGGGGGGATGCCCATGCTGTAACTCCAAGGGAGGGTGGCACAAGGCAGAGGTGCCTGTGTGTGTGCCTGTGAAGCCACATTAGCACAAAGCTAGATCAGTCCTTAATTACTCTGCCATCTCTCAAATGGTTAAGGAAAGTCCTATGATGATCTAGATGGGATGCAGCTACAGGATGCACGATACATTCAGGTCTAAAATGTGTGTAGATTTTCTGTACATGTGCCAACCCAGTCTCTCTGCTTATGAAAACAATGTTCAATGGCTGTTAGTGAGCTTTTCCAACCCAAAAGGTTACCTGAATGTGAAGCTGAGGATGACTTAAAAGAAGGGGAAGCATGAATTATTCTAGAGAGAAAGTGGCACATTCCCTCCCCTTGCTCCCAAGGGATTTTACTCTAATTACGTTGAATACAGAATCCCTTAAAAATTGGGCTGGAAGGTGTTGCTCCTGTGTATGTGGATTTAAGGCAATCCAGGCAGGATGGATGATTCTTGTGGCATGCTTGCCCAACCCCTTCTGAGCGACAGACAGTGATGGAAGTTATGTAGCTTCGCATGGCAGTTCTTTCCGGTGCTTCATGGGCTTTCCTGTAGTCCTTAGCCCTCTGTAAACGAGTCTTGAGTCTCTCAGAAACTTCATCCCATTGCTGCTGCTCAGTTGCATCTACTCTGGACAAGAAGAAATGCTTCTCTTTCATCATGCCATAGATGTGTACTGTAAGAATGTGTTTGGGTGGGTTTTGTTTGTTTGGGTTTTTTGTTTTTTGCTTTTTTTTTGTGTGTGGTTTTTTTGGTCTGTCTTCCTTACACTAAACAAATCTGATCATTTTCATCTTTCCTTGTAGGTTACATCTTCTAGACTGATTATTTTTGGTGGTCTCTGGGTTTCTTCTCACTATGTCCACTTCTTTCCTGAGATGGATATGGTGCTCATTTGCAGCCTTATTGACACAGTAGAGAGCAGGGGAGTTATTTTGTGTGTTTTGTAGCCTGTTTATTCCAGCATTATGTTTTCTTTTTCTTTTTTTTTTCTCTACTTCAGAAGCATGTTGACTCTGATTCAGTAACTCCTAAATGTGTTTCTAAAGAACTGCTGTTTGGCCACACGCTTCCTGTGTTTGAGCAGTTAAATGGTCCAACATCACTTTATACTTGTCCCTGTTTAATTTTTCCCCATTCTTCAGTGGCTGTTTCTCTGATTTGTCAAGAACATTTGAACCCTCTTCCTTCCTTCAGGCCCCTGCTACTGTGAAATGTGCTACACTTTGTACAAACCAGTGTGTTACGGTTTTGCTCTTCCTTGATCGTAAATTGGGCTGTCAAATTGTAATTCCTCTTCTTACACCACAAGCAGCTGGCATAGGTGACTCTATAGATCCCATTGTCCATGTAACCTTAAAGGAAAATTTTTCCTCCTTTATTGGTGGCTCTACTTCTTCCTGCTGGAAATACACCTGGAATTTCAGGGCCAGAGGGCAACTTTTCACATTTAAGCTGTCTTGCTTGATTTGCTGGTTTACTTGTTTCTAAGTCAGATCATGATGGCAGGGTGGTATTTTTTTATTCAGAGTGTATCTTGTCAGGAAATTCAGGTGGCAGTGAAAAGTGGCTCCTTAGAAGACTTCCTCCACATCCTTGACTGACTTCCTTAGACATTTTTTAGTTTAGAGATTTACTTCACCTCTACTCCCCTCCTGTCTTCCTTTCCAGCAATGTCAATTCTTTATCAGCTATCTAGACATCAGAGGTACTCTGTGAAAGTTTCTATTGAGCACCTAAAAATGTTTAAGCAATACGACCCACCAAGCAGTGTGTTTCTGAGCACGGAGTGCACATCTCACATAGCACCGAAGGGCATTAGCTGAAGGCCTCTAAGCAGCCACCAAATGTCTGAGTGCCTGGGAAGGGCACAGACTTGCTGTGAAGAATGGTAATAGAGACAACAAAATGTGAGCATCAAGGCAGCCTAAACAGGAAGATTTACAGAGTGTTGTAGAAATAAGTGTGTTTAATCAAAGAAATGGAGCTTTTTAAGATCAGATGGCAAGTGAACCTCTGCCAGATTTGTTTTCTGGCTGCAAAGTTATGTCTGTAGCAGAGTGGAAAATACTCCTTGATTCAAAGATTTACAGCAGAGATGAATTTACAGGTCAGGTAGATATTACACCATGTTTTCATATGCATAATCCAAAGATTATCTGTCTGAAAACAAAACTTCTGAACTTTGATTTTGAAGTTTTCTGGGCCCTATAAATGATCTGTTTGGTGTAGAGATGTTTATTCCAGAGCACCTTGCACAGAGTAGTCCTATTGCCTCTGTTTCTCCATAGATGGCTTAACCCAGCTTTCTGTGGAACAGTACTTTGAAAGAGACAGTGGCTGATTTGGAATGCATGAAAATATTAGAATTCTCACGTTAATGCCTCTCCTAGATTTGTAGATTCAGTAGCTCCCAAGCTTCTCTGCAGCAGTCCTGGTGACCAAAGACCTAAATTTTCATTGCTGTGGACTTGGTCCTAACTCTCAGTGATTAAAATAGGTTTGGGGCCAACAGTCCTATGTGAATATTTGCAATTCCTGTTAACCTTAACAGTGCATAGCACACATTAAAATTACGGCTGGGACCCTCACCATCTTTTCAATTAAATTACTTACATGTAATGGCTCCATATTAAATGTTAATGTCCTCTGCTCCTTTTTATTGGCTGTTAGTCACCATCTTTCTCCAGTTTTCAGCTTCCCGATTCTGTATTTTCATATTTAAAGGTAAACTAACAATCAGAATCTCAACAGAAATACCAACAGAATAAGAGCCATCATACTTCTGCAGGCCAAATGTTCATCAAATCCAGCAGCCCCTTCCTAGTGATAGCTGTAAATGGATGCTCGGGGAAGATTGAACATTCATGATACTTCATTTCCAATACTCTCTGTCTTCTAATACTTTCCAACCAAAGGATTTCTTGAACCTTGTGTAGTATATCTAGTCATTACCCCCCGGTAGATCTCTCTTCTAGGTCCTTGTGTAGTTTCTACCTTGAACCCTGGTAAAGATTTTGTAGTACCAGCATCCTTGTTAGACCTCCTTGGATTTGTTTTGGAATTTGTTCCCAAAAGCTTCCTTTGATGACCCTTTGCTCTAGTATTGAAAGCTGTGGTTAACAGTCCTCCCTTCTGTCCTGAGACTATAGGCAGTTGTTTAGGCTCTTATTGCAACTGAAGTAATTGCTCTTGCTGAACTGAAGAGTCTCAGCCTGTTTATTTTGCATGGAAATATTGTTCCATCAGTCTGTGGATGAAATCTAGCTTTCTGGCTGTGCTGGTTGGCAGATGATTGAGCCTTGTATGAATCCCTGTGACCCTGCTGTTGCAAAGGAGATGGCTGAATCCTCTGAATCCATGTGACCCTGCTGTTGCAAAGGAGGTGGCTGAATCCAAGGTTCATTCATCCTCACGTGTGTCCACTCTGAGCAACTCATTTTTGGAACTAGTCAAGTGTTTGCTGTTCTTTCCCTTAACTTCATCACAGGGGTTGTTATTGAGCAGTTCTACACACAGAAGTTGTTTGTGCTGTGTTCCTACTTTGTGCTGGTGTAGAGGAGTGAATCATGGACAGTTAGTTCTTGGATTGATCCGTATCAGCATAGCCCTGTTGATTTCAGAAAAGCAGCACAGCCGAATCAGCCCAGTCTTTTGATGTGTGTGGGAACTGCTTAGTTTTCCTATCATGAAAGCAGTTCAGTTTCTGCCTGGCTTTCTTTAAGCATCTTCTAAAGAATTGTTCTGAATGGGAGTTGATGCAATAAACCTTCTCCACACCATAATATTCCTCCTCTGATGTTTCAATATTTGCAGTAGTCAAAATGTTTATACATGCATTGTTATTATTATAACCCCCAGTGAACTTGTCTCCCCAGCTGGAGCTCAGATGTACAAGATAAAGTTAATTAGGCTTCCTGTTAACTGGAGAAGTTAGACCTCCTTCCAGTTTCTCAGGTAAAGGGACGTGGTTTGGGCTGTTGTTATCTCTCACTGCTCCCTTGAGCCATGCTAAGTCAAATACTGTAAACTGATAAACATTATGCTAGCAGCAGTAACAGTTGTATAAACTCCAGGGCTGTTCCCTTACTAACACCTTCTACTTCCTTGCATCCATGTAAATTCTTTGTCCCAGCGTGGTGCACAAAGGTCCAATATGGATCACGTAACAGTCCCAATACAGTGAATGCTTGCTTTCTGTCTTTGCTGGACTCTGGAAAATCTTTTTGCTTTACTTCTGTTTAGAGACGAAACCCAGGCCAGCTTGCCAGTGATTTATTGGGTATTCAGTGTTTCCAGTGATTTACATTTTCCATCTTCCCTCAAAGGCATTCGTGTTGCTTCAGGAGGATGTCGTGGTTGGCTAATCAAGGAGTAAAATACTCCTTGAAGTGATCTGACTTCTGAATGCAATGAATAGTCTCACCTTCTTTGTAGGAGTTTTAAAAGCAGTAGTAGCTGGATTTGGGCTTTAGAAACAACAAAAGGAAAGTTTCTATTTGGAAGCATATTAAAAACTTCATGAGTTTGGTTTCTTTTTTCTTTGCTCTTGAAGAAAGGAGTTGATTGACCCGTATCAATTCATTAATTCATTGGCAGTATCCAATGAAGTCTCCTCTTCCCAATTACTCATCTGACAGGAAGATGCTCTTTCCCTTCTGCTCAAGGTCTAGGCAACAAGGGAGAACCCATTCTTCCCTTCCATACATGAGCATTAATGAAGGATTGGCCTTTCTTTTTAGGAGATTTCTGGGAATGTTCATGACAAGATTGCACCCTTTGGTTAACAAGCAAGACCGATGTATTCCCTTCTCTCCCCCTGCCCCCTTCATTTCCAGTTTAATGAAAATTGTCATTTAGCTTTTGGTTCAGGGAACCCCAATACACTTGTTTTAAGGGGTTCTCTGGAAACCTCTAAGCCTTGTCTTTCTAAATCTAACCATATTAAGGTGAGGAGGTCTCTGCATGCTTCAGGCGCTCAACTGCCAGAAGTAAAATACCACCCTAAGAAGTACTAGCTTTATGGGAACATAAATTAGAGCTTCCTGCTGTCACAATTAAAATCATTTCAGTTCTCCAGCTAGATGGGTATCTGCAGGGCACACCCACCCTTTGGCTGGAAGGTCTAGCTGACCGGTTATTTGTATGCGCTGGGGAAGTAATGTACGCTGCAGGATATGTGCCTAAGGCTGTGCTGAGGTGCATCTTGCCTACAGGCACTTCACCCACAGTTGTAGAATGATTTATACATTTGCTGAGACAATAAAAGAAAAATAGCAGCCACGGCATAAGATTTCAACCCTCGTCAGATGCTGGCAGACTCGCAGGCTGTCTGTCCTCCTGGGCTTTCTCCCCTTGTGCCTTGAAATCTCCAAAACGCAGATTGGTTGGGCTCTACTTCAGGTACAAACCACAAAAAAACCTATCTTGTGGGGGTGATAACTACTGCCCTGGCTAGGAGTGTAAGGTCAAGTCAGCTGCTGGTGGATTTGCTATTGAAGTCCAGAGTGGTTCCGCCTCCTGTTTCCTATTATACTGTCAATAGACTTCTGAGCATGGCAGAGAGGGGGAAGAAGAAGGAAGGAAGGGAGAAGGTAGAACTTAGTACTGTGGAGTAGTGCTCCTCTGCGGTGGTGGTTGTTTTCATTGTGAACCAACCCAACAGCACTGAAATGAACCCCCACGAGAACAGGACTCTTCCTCTATGGTGGTCCACCAACTGTAGTTACAGCAGCTTCCTCCAGCCTTGTGTCTCAAACAACTGAGAAGATCTCTTAGAGTGTAATGTCAGTTTGTTTTATTTTGCTCGAACACCCTCTGGCCCGCAGTGAATATCTAAAATCCATCAGACAATATCTCCTGTAATATTTTGGAAAAAGCTGTTGAACTTAAGCTGCTGTAAAACCTATATAGCAGTTTGTCTTTCTTTTAATATTATTGTTGAATGCTGTCATTTTAATTGTAATAGTCTCACTTCCAAGGCTTTTAAGGATTACTTCTTGAAAGGTATTGGAAAGGTGAGAATGATAATTAAATCTTATCTCAAGTGTAGCTTTATGTTTATACCCTACTATTCCCCAGAAGTACGGTTTTCAAATTGTTGTGGGCTGTGAGTGAATCCCTGGGGCAGAACTGAGAATAAAGGGCTAAAACATCACTCTTTAGCCCAATTATTTTTACATCTGCTTTGGAATGAATTTCCAGTTTCCAGAACTTCTTTGATCATTTTGCTAGTATCATTAAGTAATATATTAAAAGAAATATTCCTATCCTTAAATATTGCGGTGTTTGTCACAAACTTTGGGAAGCTGTAGAGCTAAAAGGATTCCTGCTGAATTCCCCGAACCAAAACATCTGTGTGTGCACAAATACATACGCACAAAGGCAACTGCAACGTCCCATGCAATTACTTCAGTCCTGAGCATGACTTTTTCTTTCTTGGTGTTCTGGTTAGAATTATTTTCTTCTTCAGACAAGATTATTCTCAGCTATCCCAACAGAGAAATGGTAATCTAGGTTGGTGCTTATTGGAATGATTTTCAAGTCTGGATGAAATTCAGATGGTAGTTGGTGCCTGTGCCCAGTTGGATCTTAAGCCAAATCTACCTTGAAGCCCATCCACTCTTTAGTCCTGGCAGTGTCAATTCTCCGTAGGTGTCCTCTTCAAGCTGGAGTCAATATTCATGCCCAAGCTTGAGCACCTTCCTCTGTGCAATCTTCAGGGCAACTTAAAGCTGAGATTAAGAGAATAACCTGAGCCCAGCAAATGCGTATCTATCTTTTCAGCAGAGCGGTACTTTTTTTACAGGGATTGCCAGTAGGACAACCTCTGTCTTCCTGCAAAGCAACTGTCCAGGAATGGGCAACGACGTGTGGTAAATCTCAGATCTGGATCCTAGAAATAAAAGCCTGTCAGAGCCTCACTGGCTTCAGACAAACGCACACACAGTTCTCTTAGCCACAGGCTCAGTGCTGGATGGCATCCCACCGAGGGCATAGGGAAACGTTGCGGTTTGGAAGGATTCTGGTCACGTGCATTTAAAGGGTATAGTCTGTGCACCTGCCAGTGAGCTCAGCCTGCTCTGGTCCCAGTTAGAATTATATTGGGAGAGGCAGAAACCTAGGAATCCTTCCTAAACTGCCCCCATGAACGTTTTGCACAAAGAAGAGGAAAGAAACTGGATGTTTGTGTACGATGCTAATCGTATTTAAGCCTGCATAACACTACATTTTCCATCAAAGGCTCACGTAGAATGCAATTTCTTTTATCATCACTTTTTCCTTTTCTGCTTCATAGTTTAGACACTTATATGACTCTACTTACTGTCAGAATGCTTTACAAATTTTTTTCCCTTCTTTTTTTTTTTCTAACAAGATTTTTAAAATTTTGTGTAGCTAGCTCCTATCTTTTAAAACTTCCTAATGGAATACAGGTCTAGACAGAGGTTGCTTTTGTAGGTATTGGGCCGTATTTCTTTTTCAGCCTTTGCAATCTCATCATCTCATGATGTCTCCCTGGCATTAATGAAAGTTACACATTCGTAAGGAGAAAAGAGGACATTCCCACTCTCTTGCTTTAAAAAGTATCCAGTAGATAATATGAAAGGTTTTCCAGTCTTAATGGTTGTTGTATTTTCTTTGGGGTTTTTTTAATGTTTGTTTTGAAAGTGTTTCTCTGCAGGGGTTAATCCAAAGCCCATTGAAGTGAGTGGGAATTTTTCCATAGAATTCAATGAAGTTTGGATCTGCTCCTTAGATAGCTCCGGGAGGTAGCCTTCTCATTTTTTGCAGCTGTCCTTGGGGGAGTTGTAGGAGAGTTGCTGCACTCTCAAGTCCATACAGTGTGGAGCATGCTATTGATTATAAAGAAGAACTCCAGCAAAATTACAGCTGGAAGGGGGTGGGAGGTTCTGCCTAATAATCAATAGCACAATATGGCACTATATCAAGAAATTGGCTTTTTAACAAACACTTGTAAAGCAACAAAGGAGACGACATGGTTTTCATTTAAAGAGTAAAATCCTCTTTATTCTTGGGATTCCAGGCAGATTAGCCCTGGTATGTCCTCAAACACTGTACTGAAAGTATAAATGATACTTTCTGTTCTCTTTGCAAAAGCAGCACACAGAGTACCTGTCTTTTTACATGTAATAGTTGAGTTGTGTACTCTTGTTAAGTCTGCTTTCTAAAGTGTAAGGGTGCACTGCTCAGCAGCTTGCAAGCAAGAAATCTTGCAGAAGTTAGAAACAAGATCGTTTTGAGGGAAGGAAATTGGGGAAGGTGGTAATCAAGTCTAGTAACTGCTTCTTCCAGGTCTACATTTACACAGTGTCTAGTGACACAAGTCCTCTGTCACTCTGATTTCATGTCTATACCACTGAATACATGTTCGTGTTTACTGAAGTCTATTATGAAGATACATTCATAATGACAGGCAGTCCATTCAACCCCCTCTCTGAAATGCTTTTACACCCATGCACGCAGCGTGGGGAATAAGCAGGAGGAATTGGAGATCTGTGTTCAGTCACAGGGCCACGATCTCATTGCAATTACTGAGACATGGTGGAATAGCTGTTGTGGGGGTCTACTACAATCCAGGAAGAAGATGCTGACAAGACTGTCTACAGGCAGCTGGAAGCAGAGCCTCAAGATCCCATGCCCTGGTGATCATGGGTGACTTCAATCACGCTGGTATTTGTTGGAAAGGCCACACAACGAGGCATGCTCAGTCCAGAAGGCTCTCGCAATGCATCGATGATAACTTCCTGATGCAGGTGTTGGAAGTGCCAGCACAGAAGGGAAATGAATTATAGATGTATGTTGTACATAGTAGACAAGGCCATAATTCAGTTCCACCTAGTGGAGTCTTTCGTCTCAGGCAGCAGGTAACAGTGTGTGGCAGGGCAGAATATAAGCACTGGGTGGGCAGATATTTCCTGTAGAAGTTCTCTTAGCCTACAGAAATTTGTTGCGATGGGGCTTACTGAAGTGCCAGCTTTTACTTAAAACTTGCCAGTGGGAAGTTTTTGTCCCTTTGTTTCCCCTCCCGTGACTTTTCTATTCCTTTTTCAGCTGTTAGGGTTGATACTGTCCTGGGGCAGGATCACCAAGGTGAGCATCTCCTTTTCATCTGATACCACTCCCTTTGAAGTTCATTTGGCATCCCTCAGCTCAGGCTTGGAAAAGACTGACCATCTCGAGTCACTGTCTTCATGACTAAATGTCATCTCTCTTTCTAAATCTCTACATGTCAGAAAGTGGGAATTGGAAGAATGAAGTTGAACACTTTTATATTTGCATGTAAGCTTGTTCTGAAACTGAGCCATTGTGTTGAAATACTAGTGATTCTATTTACAGAAATCAGTAATACCTGTGTATTATTAACTTCTACTTTTGTACTAAAGAAGTTTCCTGTAGCTTGAAGCACATTTGTGTTTGAAATTTAGCTCTTGGAGTTTATTTAGTTTTGATTGAGATTTGATTACTGTCATTTTCTTCTCATCTGTTAGAAAGATCATCCTATTTTATGAATGTTCTTATTTGTCACAGTGAAATTATACAGAATAGATTTGTTTGTATCTGTTTGGTATTTCTGCTGCTTAGGTCAACAAATGTCAAATTCCTCAATACATTTCTCTTCCTCTTCTCTCTCTATCTGGCTTGGGTAGAAATTGAATAGAGCTGATTAATGGTGAGGAGAGGGGGCAGGGACAGGAGAAGGGACCGTGTGAAGCTTCTAATTGCTTTCATTGCTTTTCACATAAAATTGGCAAAACTAAAATGACTTCTAAAATGTAAAATGAAGATAGCTGCTGGCTTAGAAACAGAACCTGTCTGCAAGGCTCTGGGTGGGTGGGTGGATGCAGGAGGCTGGCTCATCCTGGCTCTCCACCAGTGGTGCAGTGGGGTGGCCCCAGGTGGTAAAATACATGGGTCAGCTCTTGTGGTGCGCTGGTGGTGCTCCTGCTGATCTCTTACGGATGGACGTGTATGTATTAGAAATGGGTTTGACACTTGGGCAGGTGAATACAAACAGATGAGCACGGGTTCTGTGCTGCGTCCTATGTTGAAGATTTCCTGAGAAGCTGCAGCAGTGGTGGAAACAAGGCTTCCCCCTGCTGCCCTGTGTGCTGTCAGTCCCAGTGGTGATAGACCTGTGCACATGTTGAGGAACAGATATTGGTCGGGGGGGGGTAAGCCATTCCCCCAGCGCAGAGAGGATGGGGTGCTGCGGTATGCCTGAAGACCTTCTACACCCCTGCAGCTGAGTGCATGACGTTTGGTGTGCTTCCTTCATGTTGCTTGGTTTTAACATCTTTATTGTCACTATGACCTGTGTGTGTATGACCTACCATGTTTATGCATGCGTGTGTCTATACGTACGTAGTGCATGTATGTAATAGCCAACGTAGGGTATGGTTTTGATTTAGCCTCTCCCTTAATTTATTTCTTTATCATACATAACTGTTCTTGTATATGCTTGGCACAGTTGACCGTGTTTTTATTGCCAATAGGTGAGTCTTTTTTTTCACTGTCACTGTGAGGTGTGAAGGATCAGTGTCTCTGGGTTTTGTTTCAATGGATTTAAGGAGCCAGTTGGTATTGCCAGGTCTTGAAGTGTGATCCGTATTTACTTGCACCTAGAGATACATTTAAATCTCACTCCTAAGACTTTTACCCCCCCTCTGCTGAAGACATAAATGCTTTCTCTTTTTTCATCAATAGCTCTACAAAAGAAGGAAATTTATATTTAATGAGCGCCTGTCTCCTGGTGTTTACAAATTCCTCTGTGACGAGCCTACAGCACTAGCACATGGAGACATTTATACTCTAATAGGATTTACCTTTACAAATATCTGAAAACCTTTTAAAGCTGAGATTAAATTGTTTAGCTCGATATTTAATCTGTTACTTCCTCTTTAAAGATGCCCAGTGGAATTTGTCATACACTGAGCTGATAACACGTAATATTGATCAGTCATAAACATAAAACAGAGAAATCTCAGGAAGTCCTCTGCAATCCTTTTCTTTTTAATTAAATTTTGATCTGGACTGCTTTTGATTAATTTTCTTATTTGTAAGTATGTGAATTCTGGGGGCCAGCAAGTTTCTTAAGTTGCCTGGCATTGGTCTCTGGTGAGTGGCTTAGCTCAGGAACAGTATGATTGCATTTTTATGGTTTTCAGATATTTAATAGCTTCTTCCTGTCATTTTCTGAATGAGTGAATAAGGTTTAGCCCTCTGGGAGCCAGTGCAGCATCGGAGAGTGGAGAAAATGACTCGGATCTGTGTACTTGACTGATTGCCTTAGTCTTAATTGTTCTCTTAATTAGCTGCAGTAGCAACTGCATCTGGGGAGAGATCACTGTATGGGTAAACAGCTCCACCTTGGAGCCCTGTGTAATGCCTTTTGGAAACACGACAATGAGCTCTCTATCTCCGCTGGGACGCGAACCTGCCAGATCTTCAGCCCCTGAAGTCTTTGGTCTCCTCATGCGATCTGTCACTCTCATCTGTGAGATGAAGACCCCCAACTGGTTGTTCTTAAACAAATTAAGCTTTAATATGCCAAAAGCCAGCTTTATGGAGCAGGAGGAGGGAAGGGGAAAACAAAAGAGTGTCGATGGAGAATTGTTCAGACAACTTGAGGGTGTTTCCCTGTTAGAAGTGGGAGAGAGAGATGTGCTTTGGTGGAGTCAAGGCAGGCTTGAAACGTTTGATGGTGGGAAACCCAGGCAAACCAAGGTCAGAGAAGATGCTGTTTGTCAAAGCAACCTTCTTGCTGTGGCTGTCGGTTCAAGTCATCAGTGCAAGCGACTGCTGCATCCCAGACACGGCCTCCAAAGGGAGCAATTTGGCATGTCTGTTGAATGCAAAAATATTGTGTGGCAGTTGAGTTAACCACCAGTCCAGCTTAATTTCCCATCCACCGACTATCTCCAACCCAAGCTCTGGGATGGGCAGTGAGGGCTGTGAGTTTCAATTTGTGTTAGAATTGCGCAGTTTAATTTCTGCTTGAGCTTTTGCTGACAGAGAAAAATCAGACATGGTGGCAGGTCACTGAAGCTGAAAGTTTTTAAGAGTACCTGCTAATTTTTAGCATTGCTTAATACCTGGCCTAAGACAAAGGCATTCACTTACCTAGTGAGATTAAACTGAGGTTTTATTCATCACTGCATCCACACCGTGAGTGCCAATTTCAGTGCATATGGCATTCAGTGCAACATGGCACTGGCAGTAGAAAGTGTGAATTCATGTAATTTCTAAGTCTGACTGAGGCAGATTTGGTTCTGGAGACAGACACTAACCAAAAAAAATTGGTTGTTTTTATTGAAATTACTGTGTTTTGTTGTTGGGTTTTTTTTTTGTTGGGTTTTTTTTCCCTTTAATCCTGTAAGAAAACAGATCTACTGTAATATGGCAATATTAATTTTTCAATAAACATACTCCTTTTATGTGCTTAAGAAGAGAATATTGATGGATTGTTTGCTTTTGCTGCTGCCAAAAAGAAATGCATGGGGAGGTCTGAAAAGATTTGTTGCTGTGTCTCACATGGCTTTCAAAAGATGTATTTGTAGACTAGTGGGTATTACTTTCTTAAGTGCCATCAGTGCCATAAGTTATGTGTTCTCTACCTCTCACAGAGGTTTAGTTTATAGCATTCACTTGTATTAATATAACTGAAACCTGATTGTTATCAAGATTACACTTAACATAGTTAATCTTATCCCTGTTTAGCAAGAATATGTAGTTATTTTGCTCTGTAGCAGTGTTGGATTTCCTCCTCTTGCAGGAATCTCTTGGGCATCCTTCTGAAGCTCTTCTGTGCTGAGGTACCTTTTGTAACCAGCACTGGATTGCATTTGCTCTAGAACATCTACTGAAACCCTTTGCTGAACTTTTAGCTGCAGAAAGAAGTCAGGTTCAGGTGAATAAAGATCAGATACTGTGCATGGGATAAAAAAGGCCATTTAATCAGGTTTGGTGCAGCAGCTGAGAGCATCCACAGGCAGTGAGTTGCTGGAGTAAGACTCTGCCTTGCCAAGGGGCTCCTTGGCCCCACATTAAGCAGAAAGCAGCATCTGCTTCATGGGATTTCACCTCAGTTAGCTGAGAAGCCTTGTGAGTGGGATACCAGCTTCTCTGGGGAACTGTATGACAAATCCGACCAAATGAGTTTCATGGGCCATCTCTATTCCTTCTATCCTCAGCATGATGTGATTGAATGGATTATTCTGAGGTGCTGGCAAATACAATGAACCTTAAATTGCTGGATGCCTTGTGTCTTCCCAGTGCTGTAGATACACAGCAATCTATGATTTGTTATCTCATACTGTTAGATGAAGATAGTGAAATAAAGGTGTATGATAAGGAACTTGTGAGTGTTTGCAATCAGTGCGGGAAGATTCTTGGATATGTTCTCAGATATGTTGTACTGCATTTCCCAGATTTATAGCATACTTATTTCTGTGTGTACTCACTCTTGGAAGACATTTATGTCAGCCCATAGTCTCATGATGACTAATGAAAATATTCATACTCTACTGTTTAAACCAAACCCAACCCCTAGGAGCCAGTGAGCAGACTATTGCCACAACTGCACTAGCATAAATCCAGAGTTACTTCCACTGACTTCAGTAAAATTAGTAATTCTTGGAGAAACTTGTAGGAAGATCATAATGTGATCTGATGTAAATACTACTTTTAAAAGCCTTATTTAAAAACCATGGGTTACTGAGTAATATGTTCTGATGGCCAAACAGCAATATAGCTAAAATTCTGCTTTCTAGTTTGTGCTATCAAATCAAGATTACAATTTGCTTTGTACTTGCCCTGTAATATATTTAAGCCCATTTGGGCAAATAATGCTTTAAGTGTCATTCATCTAGGTGGGTCAAGAAAGCTTTTGTTTGAAATAGACTCTTGTGCTTATTAGAATAGACATCAGTGACTACTGAAATGGCTAACAGCAGTACTGTCTTTATACCAGGAATGGAGAGCACCTGGTACAGGAATAGCATTGCTAGCCCCAAGAATTCATAAATGCAGATATGGAATCTAAGAAAACGTATTTTTGTTTGTTTGATTGTTTTGATAAAGTGAGGTTACGAAATAGCATGCCTTTCTCATATCTCTACCTCAAGATGCCCTTTCATGTAAAAGAGGACAATTCAGAAGTTTGTCTTGCTGTATGAAGTGAAAAGGGCAATCCCATGCCACTGTCAGTGCCTGCCTAGTCTCCTGGTTTCCCTGAACCCCTTTAGGACATGTTTGTCTGTGCTGCTGATGGGGAATTGTGTCATTAAACCCCACTGTGTTTGGACATGTCAAGAGCCAGCCTCGAGGCAAGCTGGAAGTAGTGATGCTGTGGTTATAGATAATCCAACAGAAGAAAGGGTACTGTTGTTCTCCCCTACTCAACCAATGGGCCGGTGTTGAGTGTTGCATCCAGGAAAGATAATACAACAGCATCAGGGTAATAAGGTATTTTTTCCCTTTTCCAAGCTTGCTGTATGTGGAAGGAAACTGAGCCTTTGAAATCAATATTTGCACTGCAAAACTGCAGGAGTTTAGAAGAGGGGGCTGTGAGTGTGTTTGTCCTCAAATGGAAGGGGTTTGCCCAGCTGAATTTCACATTCACATGTTACTTGTTCAGATGTCACCATATGAAATGTTAGAGGGGTTTGGTGTTGTATATAAACTGAATGACC
Organism: Actenoides lindsayi; assembly: GCA_025331215.1. Classification (NCBI taxonomy): domain Eukaryota; kingdom Metazoa; phylum Chordata; class Aves; order Coraciiformes; family Alcedinidae; genus Actenoides; species Actenoides lindsayi. The sequence continues at coordinate 110,108 of WTSP01016207.1, read as the reverse complement.
CATCTAGCTGATGTCGTAAGCACATGCTCTGTTTTGTACTTGGCTGAGCGTGTCATTGTTCAATAAATAATAAATTATTATTAACATAATTAAACTCCTTCCTCTTATTACTAAAATAATCTGAAAGCATAAAGGAAATGACTTTGTGTACCAGTTTCTATGTCTTCCTGGTGTCAGATACGTCACTTACTAGTAGCTGGCTGTCTTCAGCACTTCCAAAAATGGTAGTCTTCCTTCGGAGTTTTGCAGGAGAAATGCAGCTCCCGACTGCAGCCTTTCCTCTGGCTGCTCTGAGCAGGGTAGGTGCAGATTGCTCTCTTCTGGAGCAGCTGGAAACAGACATATGTGGTTTTTTGGCAAATGCTTTATATTGGAAAGTGTTGAGGGTTGGGAGAGAGGAAAGCAGAGAGGATGCAATGATGTCAAAACCAAAGGAAGAGCAAAAGAGAAGGCAAAAATCACGAAGGAAGGAGGAGAAGAGAGCAGAAAGATGGAGGAAGGTGGGAAAACCCAGTGATGCAAAACTACATCCAAATCTCTGCGTTATTTGTAGGTTTTGACAGCTCTCTTTGCAGTAATGTTTATTGTGTGGACTTCGCTATAGCTGGAAAAAATGTTCCATTTTACCAACTTAGGGTTGTATGTGTGTCTGTGTATACCCATGGGATTGGAATTGTGAGAAAATACTATCTTTGAATACACGGCCTGTAAATTTTAGCTAGAGTCTAGAGTGTAGTGACTGAACAGGTACTGCTGATGTTTTACTGTCTGTGGTATCTGCCAGCTTCTCTTCAGAACATTTGAATATCGTATCTTTCTCGTACCCCAGTTTAATTTAAACAGTCATCCCCAGTCTGATCTATTTTATTGACTTTTTGTGGTGTTCAGAATAGTACTGAGTTTCTGGGAGGGTGCTCATCAGAAAGTATTCTTTAGGTTAGAAAAAGAAAAATGTTCTTTTATAGAGGAAGAGCTTTGACGTCCTGTTAATGTTTGTAGAACATTTTCTTGCTGAGTGAGAAATTACTGTATTGGGAAACAGCCCCACTGAATACACCAGTTTGTTATTAAAAAAAAGAATAAATAAATAAAAAAAAAAAAGTTAGTCAACCCTTGATTATTGGGAATGCCAGTTATGTTATGAGCATGGACATAGATTCTTTCCCTGCCTGTGGTCTGGAAGCAGCAGAGCCACGTTTTGCGGGTTGCTGCGTCGGTTTGGGATCTCCATGCTCCATACTCAGCAGCATTGCAGATGTTCTCGCTCTGTTGTGTGCTTCTTCTATGTCCCAAATAATGGATCATGCAGTTTACCTTGTTCTCATTTTTCTGAATTATTCCACTATGTTATTATCCAACATATTGCGGGTTTGCTGAAGTTTAAAGTGGTATTTCTAATCCAGTGTAGTAATTGTGAATATTAGCTGCAGAGACAGCAAGTGGAGGTTCATCAGGAAGGGCACTTAAAAGCTGCTCTTTGTGATCTTGTTTTATAAACCTGCTACTCATTCCTAGAAGGCAGTCTCTTCCCCTCAACTACAAACTCACTATTTGCTGTCCATCTTAAGTCCTGATCAGCCTACTGTGTTTATTTTCCATCTCAGAGAAGTTATCTTACTTGCAGACTAAAACCAAGTTAGCTCCAAACTGCCAGGTTCACACAGAAAGTCTTGTAGAGGAGGCCATGCCTTGTAGGACGTGCTAAACAAAACAATGCAAACCACCTCTTTCTTATCCATCTCTTAAAAAGAATAAAAAGCCGATTTTGTTCCAAATCTGTTTTGCATTTGTTCCCACGAGTAAGCGTTGTAAAGGTATGCGGTTAGAGGTAGATTTTTCGGAGGCAGTCCGTTAACAGTAGGTGTCTGAAATCCCTCTCACATATCATCGTGCTTCTGAAGTGCCTCAAACTTCACTTTTGTGGTTAAACAAATTTGGATTAGATTGTGGCTTCAGTGACTTCAATCTCATTCTGTCCTGTGCTCGACTGCTTCTAACCAATCTATAGTTAACTGATACCTTTGAATTGACACTGTGGCAATAAAATTAGGCAGAGCATAATCTTCATAGTGATTAACCGAAAGAGAAACCGAAAGCAGAACACCCAGATCTGAGTGAACAGTTGATTCACGATGAATAATTTATTCAATAATTGTTTGTGCAAATCGCGGATTTCTCTGGTTTATTTGCTATAGGAAGTTACTCACAAAGTTCTTCAATTAATGAGCCATTGTTGGAAGATTGCTCATGAACACTTGGGTTTGTGCACTCATGATTCGCAATTCATATTTTATCGTTGTGAGTCTTTTTTAGCCTGTTACCTTGTTGGACAATCAGCTTTCCTAACTTATAATTGTAACTGGTGTATATTGCATTTCTCTTTTCAGGTTGAAGTAGAGATGATTAATTTTATTTTTTTATTTTTTTAAACTTAAAATATACTTTCAATATCTGATAATTTGGGCTATCCGTGTCCAAGGATCAAAGTTCCGGTGTATGAGTAGGCATTCAAATCCGATTGCACTGAGGATGGATGATACAAAAGGTCAGTCAAACAAAACTCCAAAATGACAGCAAAGGCAGCCAAAACAATAAAATCTGCGTTTGAATGCATAGCCTTGAGCAGGTTCCCTCCACTGTCCGTTGAGCTCTACAAGAATCATCCTCAGATCAGTGTAAAAGTCTTTATTTGTTGTTAATTCACAGGATAACGATAAAGGTGACTGGGTTTTTTCTCAATGCTTAGGACTGAAGATGTGCTTGGTAACATTTTGGTTTTGTAGTATCTTTTACGTGTCTCAAGATGAAAATCTGTCAGCAAGCATGCTTTTTGTTTTCTTTTGGGTTTAAGTTTAAGAATTCTCACTGATTAACAGGGTAGTATAATAATTACATTTTCGTAACCTGAGCAACCTGAATTCTGAAAACCCAAAATGTTTAACTCAAATGCTAATATACTGCTTAATACATTTTATTTGCCTTTTTTTTTTTTTTTTTTTTTTTTTTTTTTTAATATATGCTTACATCCAGGGTATGTCAAAACTTTGCCATTCTGAGCTTTTGGAGAGGATTTTCTTCTGTCTATGACACAGAATCTCCTCGGACTTTGAACGTCTCGAAACAAAGTCACAGTTGTAGTGGTTCGTTCAGAAGCCAGTATGTTTTCCTGAGATTTGTTAGGAAGAGGAGGTGTATTCAAAATTGACCCAGCTGTTAGGAAAAGAGCTCAGGGATGTGTGAGTAAAAGATTTCTCACAGTGACTCTCATTAGCTTCCTACTGAGTCCGAAGAAAAGATGTAGCATCTTTTTTCCATCCAATTTTGAATCCCTGTTTGAATACTGTTAATAACAGCTTTAATCAGACATAATAATTATATAAACAAATGTCCACACTGGACCAAATTCCATTCCTGAATGCAGACGAGTTTGGGACATAATGGCCCAGAGCTGTTCATTGTAAATGTCCCTGCAATTTTGATCACCAATTTTTTTTTAACTCTTGACTCTCTATTGTATTATATTTGGAAGGGAATTAATAAAGTTGAAAGGCTTTTAAAAAAATATATATATTATTTTAGTGATTTTGTTATCAAAACCCCTGTGGGATATTCTTGCCTCTTCATTCTCAGTGCACTATTTCCTCAGCTCCCCCTCCCCCTGCTCTCTCTGGTGTTTGAGAGAGCAAAGTAAAATGAAATAATAGTTGACATCATTTGGTTGGACTTGTACTCAGATTCTCTCTATTATTCATGCAGTCTTTCTTATTATTTTTCTTCACCGTTATATTTTATTTACTTTAATGAACTAGATGCTGGGCTTGAGCCTGAGACTGTAGAGAGAGCCCTGGCGTGGTTTCAAACTATTGTTTTACTGTGGTCGAGATTAACGTCAGCAAGATTTTCTTCTCTGTTATTTATTAAAGCTTTTCTTTCCTCTCTCTTCCCTCCCTCTCTCATGTGTGAGGAGTACCTTAGTGATCGTAATGAAATAGAAACTGCATAAAAATGGCAAATACAAGTTTGGGGGTTTTTTTTACCCACCTCCCCCCCCCCTTTGCTTAAGGAGACAATATCAAGTGTAGAAGATCTGCAATTTTACTTACTTCTCTCCTCAAGCCTGGTTTGGTTTTAGCAGAGGAAATATATACATATAAACTGGATTTCTGTGTAAAATCCCTCATTCTCATTTACTGCAGAAATTTCTGCTTAGCGACACTGCTGTATAGACACAGCCCTCACTAAGGAAGCCAGTATCCCTGCGTGGTGGTAGTAAAATGGTGACAGAGGACAACTAAAGGTTTCTCTGTCTCAACTGCAAAGGCTAGAATGGAAATGGAATTGCCTTTTGCAGATACCAACTGCAGAGCAAGCTTGTCTGTTTGTCAATTTTTCTGGAGCTAAATGTGCAGTTCGGGCTGTAGTCAGCGGGATTAAAGCCTACCACCTGCCTTCTGCTGGCTCTGAGCCTTCAGAGGTGCCTACCCAGTAGCAAACACTACGCAGAGTTTTGGAGAGAATTTAGGCTGGTTTTTTTTTGTCTCAGTGTGCATCATTTTGGTGAAGAGAGTATTTGGGAATAAAATATGGTATTAATCGGTTAATTTTTGCCAAAAGCAATATTTTCAGTGTGTCTAGAAATGTGGAGCATCTCATTTTTGGTTGGTGGCTCTGAAAATGAAGAGGACTTACGCATGAGACTTTGCAAAATACTTCAGTTTTTCTTGATCTGTAGGTAGAGTAGATAGTAACAGCAAACTGAGGCAGCTGGGTTGCCTGCAATAGCTGGAACAAGGATTCTTTCCTCCAAGGGTCCTCAGTCTATACGTCCCCCGTTCGAAAGGTACCTGTCTCGGTTGGCTTTTTCTGTTGAGAAAGCAAGATTTACTCTATCAGAAGTCTTTAGTGCTGGAACACAAGGACATGCTGAGAATGTAATGAAGTCTATGGCACAGTTTCTCTCTGAAGAAATACTACTCAAAAGTTTTGGGGTTTTTTTAGGCTGTTTATCAAATCAGAAAATACCAGATTCTTAGGTGGGCTCCAACATTCTTGAGCTGTTTCAATCAAGGTTGTTTTGTCTTTGTTTTCAAGGAACTTGGTTGCTAGTGAATTTACCTAATCACATTCAGGGGTCTTGATACACATCACCTTTTTCTGTTGAACTACCTTTCTATCTGAAACTTCAGAATTCACTGTGGAAGAGTACTTTTGATTTTGTTTGTGTTTTCTCAGCGTTAGTCTTTATTCTTAAGCCTCCTTGAGCTGGGAAGATTTTTGCATTGGTCCCAACATGTGGATCCCGAAGTGTGAAACTTAGGAGCTCAGAGCTGACCCTTGACCATCTAGTGGATTCATCCTCATTCACAGGGCCTTGGATGTCTGTTCTGATTCATCCCGTGCGATTACCCTTTTCCCAGCCTTTGCCTCTGGGATAGATAATCTTAAAACCCTTCCCTCCATCTTGAGGTTTGCCATGCCTGTGGAATAGAGTGACTACAGATCTAACCTGTTTGTGCTTTCTAACCTTTTTTTCACGTGGATTGAGTTGGGGATGCTTTGTGAAGGCGCCAACCCCCAAAGAACTTTCAGGGTTTAAGAAAATCCAGTCTAATCCACAGACTTCTAGAAAGCATCTCAGAAGGACTCTTCTGAGGTGTTGTTTTGAGGGGGATGACTCAGTGGAAGATCCGTCAGTTGAGGCTTTGGTTTGATTCTGAATACATTTTCAGGAGTGTTATGACCACCCTCTGTACTACTTGGAGCAAATCGGGGCGTGCATGAGACCACTCTATACCACCAGCATCTTAAATTGTTAGGAGGGAGTTCTACCAAATGCCACCCTTGGAGTGAAGCACATTACTGCCCTGTCTCAATGGATCCCAGAAGAGCTTGTACGGACCTTTTGATCTGGGGATGCAGTTGCAGCTGACTTCTATCACACGGCAGAAGGCAATGGTACAACATGCAATTATTTTTAAAAAGTGCAGTTTTTAGTCGCTAATGAATTGAATGCAAGTGGTGGGGGGAGTGACTGCAGCAGTTGTAGTATTATTTCTAGTAAATCAAACAATGCCATGTGTACATCGACTCCGTTTGTGGATAACAGCCTTCCATCCATATGTTTCTGGCTTATCCTGGCAGGTCATTTTCTAAATAAAGTTGCAAGCTAACTAATATGGTATTGGGCCTCTTGCTGTTTCACTTTGTCAGACTTTCCAGTAAAAAGGCCTGTGTATGATGGCTTCATGCTTTTGATATGTGTCAGAAATACTTCTATGCATATACATTACAAAATTAGGATTTAATTTTTGTTGTGTAGCCATAAAAAATTAGATTATATAATTATGTTTTCCTTTCTTATCTTTTATACTTTTAATATAATTTTTAAGGATGCCACAGGGCACTCCTGCTGTGAATTAGCCGCAATAAGCTTTTTTAAACAGATAAACATCAAAGAGCAGTAGTATTTTAAAATGAAGCAACCTGCATTCAAAAGCCAATTGCTTTATGTTGTAGATCTTGAGTTCTTCAGCTGCTAAAAGTGAATGGGGTTTCTCAAGGGCACAGAGCAGTTGCATCACTGTGATTTTAATGCGGCAGGGGTTGAGTGAAGTTGCTTTTCATAGGAGCAGGCTTCCTGCTTTTCTCTTGTTCCTAGAGAAGGTTATCAAGATGCAAGAGATCTTCTATTACCATGAATCCTACAGTTGTAGTTAGATTGTTGGTATTGAAGGAGTTCATGAGACCTTCATATCTTGTGGACTTTGTGGTGACTTCTAGCAAAGCAGCTGATTAAGTGCAAATTTCAGTGGGAATTTTAACTAAGTTAGAAGTCAGAGATTTTCTCCTTTTTAATTAGTTATGAGGATTTGCCTTTGGAATTCACTTTGTCTGGTATTCACTTTGAACCTAGAACTGCCACCAAGAACTGAAGTACCAAGCCTATCTTCTATTCAAATGCTGTCGATGTTCCAAAGGTCCCAGTTTTGGATTGTCTTAATTTCTGGACATCCACTTTATATAGCTGAGATGCTTTAGGCCCTGGAGCTAAGGCTGCCTGGAAACCCCACATCCTGATGGTACTGTGAATGCAGTGTCAGAAAAGCAGGCACCCATATTGCCCCAGAAATACTCCTTGGAGTTTAATAAGACCTCTCACGTAGACTGTAGCATATTCAGGGTCGTACCACCAAGGGTTACGTTTGAACTGAGCTCCTCAAGAATTCTTCTCCAGTTTTCAACGTGTCCTTGATAACAGTTGTGATTTGCAGATGCAAAGGTAAAAATATTTCTGTTTGAGTGTGCAGCTGCATTTGGGTGCTCTGTATTTTTGATGGCACTTCAGCTGTGTTGCCTTTTCCATATAGTTTTCTGATTATCTGAGCACCTGAAACAATGGTTGGTAAATTGGTACTTGCTGCTATTGTTTAGTTTTAACTTGAAACTAGATGTGGGGCTGAGGCAGAAACAGAGCTGAATCCACTTCTCTACTTCTTTTTTCTTAAAGCAAATCCTGTGTTGAAAGATCAGATAAGTAATTATAGGGTGCTATCCTTAGTGATGTTAAATAGCTCTCTTTAGTGTATCTGTTTGATCCTGAGCTGTGAATTCCCTTTCTGTCCTGGGTGTAACTGTAAACAAAAGAATTAACATTGCTTCAGTGATGTTTTGCTTAGGTGAATCAAAGTTGAAAATCTATCTTGAATATCTGTAGAAAGCTTGGTGTGTTGCAGGGTTTCTCTTCTATATATATGCACAGTGCACCTCTCAGGGTAAACTCCAGTGATGCTTCAAAGTTTGGGAAGTTCACTTTAAGATTTTTGTTTTTTGGATGCTTTTGTGGAGCATTATGAGCAGGATGATAGTGGGGCACAACAAAGAGCCTCTGAAGTTCCACTCTATTATATCCATCCTTTTAGCTGTGTACTTTTTTTCAAGACCTACTGTGGAGAACAGTATTCTCACCATACAACTTCTGCCAGATTTGAGGCTTTTTGATAGTGCAGTGATGACAAGTAGTTACCACACCAGGGATGTGGATGTCTGTAAGAATCATAAGCCACTGTCTTCCACTGGTGCTTGGCAGAGGAAGGACTATTTGTTGAGGGGAAGGCCCACGTGTAAGATGGCACTCTGTCATGGCTTGGTGCATCTGGTCCATGAGGCTCCTTGTATCTTGTTTGCTAGCCCAGTGCAGGACTCTGAAAAGGAAAAAGAAAACAGGGGAGAGAAGAGTGTGAATATCTTTAGTGCAGTCCCTACCTGACATGTAGAAGCTCCTTTGTGTCACACCCATCAGCTGGAAGAGAACAGATGAAGATCCCTAAAAACATGTCCTTTCTCTGTGGGGCTCCCACCTGCTGCTCGCCCACGCTTCAGCAGACCAGGTCTGCTGTTAGAGCACCCTCTCTTTGTGCTGTTTTCTATTGGGACTTTTCTTAATTAGAAGATCCAGACCCCCTCCCTCCACCCAGTCATCCAAGGAAAACCTAACGTCATGGTTCCTTCTTTTTTAACCTTTAACTCAGCCTAGATTCTTACTGTGCATAGTGCCTTCTTTTGATGCAGAGGGGGTTTCCCTGTTATCTCTTGCGTTCATCTGACATTACACTCAGCACTTGGCCATGTCAGAATTGACACCTGCCTCTTTACTTGTGGCAGGAGCCAAAATCATGTCTCTTGGATGGGATTCCTCCATGATTCCTTTCCAGTTAAGCCTGCTGTTTTCACTTCAGCAGGCCTGTTCCTCTGATCTGAAGCAACTGCTGTTATTTTCCTGGAAGTATTAAGATGCAGGCTCTGTTTTCTTGTCGGAATCCTGCCGGGGAAGAAGCATTTGCATGCTATTCATTGTTTTGAGATTATTGAAGAAACCACTGCTGTTGAACTAGCAGGGGATCTTTCCTCCTGTGACCTTTGCCAGAGCAGCTGATTGGTGTGCCCCAGCTGCGGGCCATAATTTTCCTGGGAAAGTTTTAGGAGCATCTAAAAAGTGACCATCTTCTTTCCTAGACCTTACTAAAGCGTAAAGGTTTTTCCTGGCCTTTCTTTCTCCAAGGTGGAAGGAGTTGTTTCTTTTCTCTTCAAGTGCTATCCTCCCTTCCTCCTCTTTTAACAGAACTGTGTATACATGAAGACTCGCTGCATGGCACGTGGATGGAGCGGCTGCTTTGAACTGCTCTTGCAACAATGGCTTCTGCTTGACTGATAATGAAACCATGGGACAGACCTCAGGGAGGTGAGTCATATGTTAATTTATTCTGGAAGTTTCCTTGATATGTTAAAAGCGGTGATCTTTCAGAAAAAAAAAAAATCTCTAATTTTAATTTAATTTTATTTTTTTTAAGGCTATTTCCTGGGGCCATGGCAGATGCTGGTTTTGGAATGGCACCCAATGAGTTGTTCTAATGCAGTCCAGCACTTGGTTGGCATTATGCTATTGTGCAAATAGTTTTTGTTACTTCTTTTGCCGCAAAGATATTTTATTAAGTGCGGCACATTGTTATACACATGTGGTGCTGTGGAGCTCCAGAATATGCATGGGACATAATGTTGAGCTGCAGAAACACAATAGCAATGAGTCACTGGAATCCCTTGTCGGTCACAAGAGTTTGAACAACTGCAGTGATAATCTTTTGAGACAATGTACAACTCCAGTGGTATTTGCTATCTTCTCTGTGGTCTCCCTTGTTTAGCTGCTTGATTGGCTTGGCTTTGTGGGTATTCTAATCATGTTGGCACAGTCACTTTGATTAAAAATTACATGCAACTTGCAAATCTCTGGGCTTGCGCCGACCTCAATAAAGTTGTGTGCTTTTTCTCTTTTCAAATTTCATCGGCTTCCTGAGGGCACAAGAAGTGTTTTGAACAGCTTTCCTTGGTGGTTGGTGAATATTGAAGTGTGGGGTTCAAAAGAGTGCATCTGCTTCTCTGTATGTCTGAGACTGAGAAAAGGAAAGTGTAAATGTAAAAAAAAAAAGAAGTGAGGGAAGAGAGGAATTCAGGATTCTTGCATCTGTGTTATTTTTTTTTCATGGGCCTTCTAATAGGTCACAAGATCAGCTTTAAGCATTAGCTTTAGTTCTTTCTTTGGTAAGAGAAGAGAGTAGTCCTGTCAACTTGACTTCATTTACCAGTATTCACCTATATTCTTTTTATTACCTATATAATTTTTTTGTATGGTTTTAAAAGGCGTGCTGAAAGCACCTCTATCGTATTTAATTTCTGTAATGCTCTGCCTGCTGAGAGAGAGAGGGGGGGGGGTTGCCTTTACAGTCAGACAAACAGCCTTGCAGGTCCTTTGACAAAGTGGGTTAAAGTTTAATTCCCAGTATTCCCCAGTCCAGAAGAAGCAGCAGTTCCGTATCTCACGTTACATTTAAGGAAGCTGATGAGATGTTAAATCCGTGTGGTAATTTAAGTAGTGGTTATTCCTCGGCAAGTTGGCTCTTGCCCATGGTCCTCTGCCCTCTGCTGGTGTTTTCTAAGGAAATGCAGCATTTTCAGTGGCCATGACCTAGTACCATGTGGTCTTTAAATACCATCTCCACAACTGAAAGAAAGAGTGTCTTCAAAAAGACAGCGCAGTCAAGCCAGAAGGGTATTTAACTTAGAGACTGTAAAAGACAAAGTGTCCAGTGCTGAAATTTGGAGTAAGATGGGATTTTGGAGGAAGAGATCCCTATCTGTCCAAAGACTTTATTTTTTTTATTAATACGTTTTAGATGGGGTAGTGCTCCCAGCTGTTGAAACTCTTGCTTTGACAACAGAGTTTGTAGATCCCTGCAGTTACATTTAAGGTAGTTTCCAGGATATATTTGACTCGTGTCTTTGTTTCTGAAAACCTCAAGCTTCTTTCTTTGAACGCTCTTTTGCTTTAATCCAACTCTGCCTTGTCTCACAGGGGTTACCAAGTCAGATGTGCATTTCAGGAGAGTTATGCTTCAAACTTTAGAACCCTCCCATCCCCCCTCTGTGATGATGCTTTCAGGGGTCAACCTCATGCTTCCATTTTTCATTGAAGAAAATGTTATTTAAAATATACCACAACACCTTCTTCCTTCACCCACTTCACCTGAAGCCCTTTTTCTAAGATTTTATTTTAATTTTTTTGTAATAGTGGTGAACAAATGAGGAATGCTGACGTCCCTGTGCCATGCGGGACATAGGTGAATATGCCAAAGAATGAGAATGAGTCTGCTCACAAGTGAGATGGTTCCTGATGTTAAGATTTCACCTATTGACAGTTCTCCTCCAATTCCTCGCTTTTTAAGTCTTTCAATAACTTCTTGTTCTTTAGTCAGGGCTTGTAGTAAAAATCTGTTCTTGTCCAAAATACTTTTGCCTATTAGAGATTACTTTGAATATTCTAGCAAGAAGATCTGCATTTTCAATACTTTCAGGCAAAGGAAGACAATCACATTTTTAACTTATTTTGCTGCTTTTTTACTCTCCTTCTGTCTTTTTTCTGTTGTCTCCTCCTTTTCTCTCTTCATTCAAAAGATCATTTGAATGTATGTCTTCATTTTAGTTTCTGTTGTCAAGTTACAGAAGCTGCTGTCTTGTCATACATATTAATTTTACATCGTTAATGCTATACAAACACATTTCTGGTACTGTCTCCTTAAGTATACAAGTCTTTACAGTAATGCAAGCTGAGTTTGTTAGCTTGGTGGTGAATAAGTCATTATTTCACTTGACTCTCCTTAGTCACTACTTATTGCCTACGATACCCACTTTTGTGCTCTGAATTACTGGAGTCAGTGAAAGGTAAGCATGTCGGAGCTATAAAAATTGTCTTATTTTCAGCTACAGGTGACATTATATCTTTAAGAAGGAAGATTCTTTGCCTCTCTTCAAATACTCTAGCTGTAAAATGACGCATTTGCTTGCCTTGAAGGGAGCTCACAGGAACTCTAAAACACTTGTGAGGTCTTCTACTTCAACAAACAGCAGGTCTATAGAAGCTTGTAAGACACTTGGATAATATGTCGAGAAGATACATGAGTAGCTCTAGTGGAAAATTATTGTTTCTTTAATAGAAGTTCAAAAAAGTTGGAGAGATGGACTTTTGTTTTCCTTTGTCTCTACGTAGTTTTCAAAACGAACCCTGAAATAATATGAATCCTGAAAATAATATTAGAATTTCAGTAGTGGTTCTTAATGTCCTCTGCACAACACTATTGCAGAGGCTGTCTAGGAGAAGAGGGCTTGATGAGTAACGCAGATGAAAATGCTGCAAGCAAAGCACTGGACAGCTTGGGCTGCCGAAAACCTCATGAACAAAGTCCTGTCTCCCTTAAAGTGGCAGGCAGTGCTCCTGTTGAATTCAGTACAGCCAGGTTTTTGCTTTATGTATTTATTCTGATTTATGAAAAGATCAGTCGTCCTGGTATCTAAGCACTGAGGTAGGGTATTTAGTTACGAACAATCAGTTTATGAGTGATGCCAAAATCTATGCGTGCATTATACTTGGAGATTAAAGAACACAAATCTTTGGTCGCATGTGCTTCTCCGGTTGTAATTCTTCTTCATACCAAATACTGCTGTCCTCCATGCTGTTGGGCAGAGAGGAGCTCCAGACTGAGACCAGTCAGAAATATCATGTGATGCAGTAAATAGCCGTAAATTAGTGGATTTTGCTGGGGTGACAGTAACTACCTCAGTTTCTCTGTAAGCCTCATAGTAATTAATTAATTCCTTAGAATTTACCCATCCCTGCAGTAAAGAGTTTTAATCTGCTTTTTTTTTTCCCCCTTTTTTTTTTCAACCATAGCTGATTACCTTGCAATAACTGATACAGCACTGTGTGCTCTCCACTCTGATGTTGCATGACAATAATGTGCTGCAGAAGAAAGCTGATTGAATTCAAGTGAAATGTATCCCAAGGAAAGAGTATCCAGAGCAGCTGGTTTCATTTATATATTTAATTTCTGAAGCTCATGAGCGTTCCAGTGAGAGATGATATAATTGATTTAAATCAAATTATGAAACACTATACTTTTTATTCTAAAATGCACTTTTCTGGCATTCAATTCTGTAATATATCACTTGCAGGTAATGCAGGGTGAGGCTGAAGCAGCTGAAAAATGCTCCTTTCCATCATGTAGTCCATTGCTACATGTTCTATCCTTGGACCTGAAGCCAAAGTTGCTGTTTGTGACGGAACCATCGTATCGTTAAGGAATCGAGGCTCCGCATCAGGTGAGATACAAAACCTTATTCCTGCAGTTTCTCAGCGATAGGAATGCTGCTGATTCTTGGAGGAACATCTCAGTTCCCCATTTTTTCCAGATGAAATCAGAGGCACACAGAGCAAATAAATGGCAAGGAGAGCAGGAATGTTTTGAGAAGGGCGTAATGCTTGGCATTCATTGCCGCACAGGTAAATCTGCATTTTTAGGAGGTTCAGAATTTTCAGAGCATTTAATTGTTCACTCAATAGGCTGTTTGTTGAGGTAGAAGACCTCACGAGTGTTTTAGAGTGTTTGTTTTCCCTAATATCTTCTCAACTGGCAAATTTAAAGCAGATTTTATGGAGGTAATGAAGTTCCGGTAAGTTTTCTGAAAACTTTAAGCTGAGTTGAAAGGTGAGACTGGTGCCACCAGTAACGGAAAGGCTACAGCTGGAACTCAGTTGTCCCAGGCTTCGGTTTGGCCACCCAGCTTGGCTAGCTGGGAAAAACACATCTATGTGACGTGTGTATATACAGCTCTGATCTAGTTCCAGCATATACCTGTCTGTGCAGGGGGCACAAAGGAGGAATCATCTGTGAGGGCGTAGGACGTGTGCAGAGGAAACATGTCTTTCATAAGCAGAAAAACTAAGGAACAACTTTGTGTTTTAACACATTGGATGTGAATCTTAGATAAATGGCAACATGGTGATAGGTTTAAAAGATCTCTCCAACCTCACGACTTGTTTAAGCAGTAGCTGGAAGCTGTCTAGATGTTGTTTGCTCTGACCTCACTGGCACCACACTGCTGTACAGCAGTGTGCCTGGGCTGCCTCTGACTCATGCCCTCGGTTAAGATGTAGTGCAGGAGTTCAGAAGGTGATATTGCAGCCTGAGAAGCAATTGTACCTAGAGGGATATTGCTTGATTAGGGGGGATGAGTGTTACTAGATTTAAGGAGCTAGTCATTACAAAACACCGTGACAATGGATTCGTATTTATTTACTGGCAGCCGCTCCACTTGAATGTGGATCTCTGAGTAGCATCACGTTTCAGAACTGCTGGTGCTTTTCCATGGAGTCCAAGTGCTGACTGGTGCACATGGACAAGGCAAGTCACAGTCCTACTTTTGGCCCTCACTCTTTGTGGCAGCTACTGTGTGCCTCTGGGCTTTGAGTGTTGGATCACAGCTCTGTTGCTCAGATAGACATGTGAGGGAGCAGGAGATCCCAAAAGGAAGTGCTTGGCTTTGGAAAACATTTTGCCAAGAGCTCTTAAAGCAAATGCTTTGTGCACTGTACTACCTAAAGCTTGATGTGGCATGAAGGACTTTTCAGCGTTTCTCCTCTGTTTTTATTTTCCATTCCAGTAACAACTTCTCTGCCGGGTTATGTCCACGGTGAACCAAACTTACGTTATGTTTCACAGGTGCTCAGTTTAAATCCGTTCCCAGTTACTTACTGGGAACTTTTATTTAGTCTCCTGAGAGGATTCCCTTAACAGCACCTCTTGATGATGTTGGAGAAAACGTTTATCTTGGACAAGAGAGTTCTCAACTCCTATCACTCTTTAATCTGTGCTTATTTTGGCACACCTTGCAAATAGGTTTCTTGGTGGTCACCAGTAGTATTAGATACACTTGTCTGCTTAGGAATAGATTGAGAGACTTGCTTTTATAAAGGCATCTGGAAGGATATGAATTATCTCTTCTGATCACTACTTATACCATCACCAGCTGGATTTGAACCTGTTTCCAGTTTAATACCAATGCTTTGAGCTATTTCGTAAGGTCAGCAAAGTGGCATCGTAAATATAGTATGAAGTGTATCACACTGGTGGTTTAAAATACAAGCCCACAGCACAGTTCAGTTAGCTGATCAGCTATCTCCATTTATTTCAGCAATTAAATACTTATGCACACAGCCATTCTAAGTACTAATGCCATCAAATGTGGTCAACACAGACAGTTCAGCCTGCAAAAGGGAGCCAGAAAAGGCATTAAAATGCTTCGTCTATGACATACTTCCTTATTTTTGTCATTTTGACATTTATGCGTTGTATCATTGAGGCTTTTGAGAAAGAAGACCCAAGTCCTAAAGCAAACTTACCCGAGATTTTCAGTTTGTCATGCCGCAGCGGTCTGGTTTGTATTTAACTGAGATTGACCACCTGCATGCTGTTAACCTCTGGAAGGCTACTGTGATTACAGTTGGTGGTGGTGGTTGTTTAAAAGTTTTGTAGCTCAAGGAAAATATTAGTAACCAGTTACTTAACCTACACTGTTTACTGATCTCATATTGAACTTGCAGATGTGGCTTTGCTGGTCAGTGAAAATGGGGAGTCATCTGGTGCCAGTAATAGCTTGCACTTATTTTTCAGATAGCACTAGATTGAGCAATTAAAGGAATGTGTTTGGGTTTGGGGTCGGTTTTGGTTTTTTTCCATAAATGTGCTCTTCACCTTTTGGCTATTTGTCTTCAATTTCAAAATCCAAAGTGTATCTTAGTGGTTGTGGAAGGTAGTTTTAAATGAGCCAAATTTTCACAGAGTCATACTTGAGTTCTGAATGCTGCTGATTATACATGCAAACCCCCAGAGATGCTGTGAAAACGACTAAGAATTGCAGAGACAATTTAAGTGAATGAGACAGATACGTTCATATTGACATTCTCTGACCAGAAATATTTAAATTGCCATAATGAAGCATTTTATGAACTAAAAGCATTGAAAAATTAAAACTTACTTCTTCAAAAGCACCAGAGGGTTTTTTTTTTATATATGCTTGCATTTTGGTGCTGTTTGGTTTTTTTTTAAAACCTTTGGAGTTCACTCAGTTGAGAATTATGTGCTTTCCTTTACAGCAAAGAATAGAAAACCACTTGCTTTCAAAGTCTTGCATATTCCTTTGATTCCAAGAGGGGGAGCTTTGCAGTGAACACACTCAAAGTTGTGAGGGTTGACAACGCATCTATGCTTAACCCATGAAATTCCTGTGACATGGGCCATCTACTTGCTCCTCAAGTCTTAAAAATAAATACCCATATAAAATCAATTCCTTTTACAAAACCTGGCACTTTTCCAGAAGCAGGAATATGACCAACCTTCACTGATGTGTATCAGCTACAGAACTCTGCCTGTTGCCAATACCTACCTAGGCCTGTGAACAGAGAGTCTGGCTCCTTCAAGCCTACACTTTCCACTAACCAGAGCAAAATGTCAGGAGTTGGTGACTCTTAAACTGTGAGTTAGATGCATCCTTATTCTTAAAAGAGCTTAGCACACAGATGCTGCGGTGGATGTTCTCCAAATAGATGACAAGTGTCTCGTTTTTATGGCAAATACCCACCTACCTTTCAACCTGAGGATGCTCTGTTGCTACAGGCTATTGGAAAAACCTTTTCAGGTAGGATCCATGTGGGGTAGGGTACAAAGGGAGAATATTATTCCCCTATTCAAAATCTTAAATTTTCAATAGCAAGTTAAAGGCCAAAAGTCATTTAGTCTAATACAGTAAAATTGATTTGGAGCCAGAATACATGTTGCCTGGTGTACTTGGGTTTATCTGACACGGTGGTTGTCCATGACCACGGTGTGCTGGCCCAATTGCTTGGACTGCAGGCAATGGGGATATGTGGCATTCAGCCAAGGAGCACTGCAGCAGCATTTAAAGGTGCCTTTTAGAAAAGGACTTTAGTTTCCAGCTAAAACTAAGGACCACTTGATGTCAACAACTTGTTCAAAGAGACTACGTAGTTGAAACCCAAATTTTCCATCAAAAAGCCATGACATAAAACTTTCTGCCATCTTACTCTTAACCTCTCTACTGCTTTACTGGGTTTTTGTTTGTCTGTGTGGGTGTCTGTGGGGACACTCAGGCATGTGGGTTCAAATGAGCTGTTCAAATAGATTAAACAACTTTAAACCCCTCTGTGGTCCTTGGAAGTGAATTAGATTAAAGTGAATTAGAGCTATTTTAATTTTGAATGAGTGAGTCCACATGGGCTTAATATAGTTGTATATAGAAACCCACATTAAATCACATCCTTAGTTAACTCAGATTGTTTCCCGTGTAGACAAACCTACCCTGTCTCTTTATTTAGCAGCACACACAGAGCTTGCTTCGCCCATACCTCATGCTATCGACAAGGGAAGCAGCTAAATCAAAAATGATACTGGGTTTGTACTGGTATGAATGTTACACAAATGATAGGTCCATAATGTATCTGACTTGTGATATGTCCAGAGAAAGAAGCTGGGCATGAATAGCTTTTAGCTCTCATCATTGAAATCAACAACACTTGCCAGAAGAAAGCCTTCAGCATTCATTCTATAAACTATAAATTGTTACAGGGATCTGATTCCTTGGAATGAAACACAATAGATAGATGGCAGAGAAATATTATTAATGGATAGTTTACTACATTCCAAACTGCTCTGACTTCATGAAAATACTTTATATTACTATCTGAAACAGCAATACTAGGGATTTATTAAAATGACTGAGTACTCATTGTTAGCTAGAATACCAGACTATATTGGAAACATAAAGTATTCTGCATCAAAGCATGTAATCTACATTTTCCTTTTCATCCTTAATTTGATTATGAACTATTACCGTGCTTTGCCATAAAATAGGAAAGTTGTATGATTTGATGGTTTCTCAAATGCTGATTTTACTTTCTGCACAAATACTTCGTATCTTTTCAGCATAATTATTTAGCAGCCGTTGCGGGTTAATTATTGTCATTAACAATATGAGTCCTATGAGGGAATATCAATTAAAATATGCGCAGCTGAACTTTCAAATGAGTAAATAATTTAGTTTTTGAAAATGACTGGAAACAGCAGGGTAACAGTCAAAAGGGGAACAATTATTTTAATGCTTATTTGACAAATGAGTAATTTTTACAGCAAATTAGTTTCTTATCATAGCACCCCTACTGGTAACAAGAAAGAAACTGTTAACTGGAGTTTTAAAAATAAAAGCTGCTAAGTTATGCATGCGAAGTTAAGGAAATAATTTGTATGAAGAAAAGGTGATTATGATACACATTGTTAGCTGAAGAATGTTGCCATGGGAATCTAATTAGGGATATAAATCACACAAAATTATATTTATATATAGGGCTGTATACATTAAATTGCTATGCACATTTATGCATCAATTTTGTTCCTCATTGTCAAAGTAGTGAAGATAGATCTTCATTGCTCTTTCTTCTTGACCCCACTAAATCACTACAGTGATTAAAAATTAATAGTTTGGTGGAATTCCTTATATCTAACAACAGCAAGAAAAGTTAACAAATGAAGTATCAATTTTCAGGTTTGAATAGATGATGTTCACTCATTTCCATAACAAAATAAGAATGTAGAAAAAACTATGCAAAGTGAGTGAGTGTTATCCCTGGTTTGGGGGAAGGGTTAATGTACACCTTGACTTTTTGTCTATGTTGCTGTCATGGTTTAACCCCAGCTGGCAATGAAGCACCCCTCTGCCACCCACTCACTCCCTTCTGGTGGAATGGGGAAAAGAGTCAGAAAGGTGAAAGTGAGAGAACTCTTGGGGTGAGATAAAGACAGTTTAATAGGGAAAGCAAAAGTCACATGCACAAGCAAAGCAAAACAAGGAATTCCAGCACCACTTCCCATCTGCAGGCAAGTGTTCAGCCATCTCCAGGAAAGCAGAGTTCCATCACGCGCAATGGTGGCTTAGGAAGACAAATGCAATTGCTCTGAACAACCCCTGCTTCTGTCTTCTTCCCCCAGCTTTATATGCTGAGCACGATGTCATATGGTATGGATTGTCCCTTTGGTCAGCTGTCCTGTCTGTGTCCCCTCTCAAATTCTTGTGCACCCCTGCACTACTTACTGCTCAGCAGTAAGGAAAATATCCCTGAATTATCAGCAGTGTTTCCAGTACAAATTCAAAACATAGTTCTGTACTATCTACTGGGATGAAAATTAACTCTACCCCAGCCAAAACCAGCACAGCCATCCTGGGTTGTTTATGCAATTATTTAACAGAATAGGAAAAATTAGGAGAGGCAAGGGGAAGAAGAAAGTGTATAGAAACCAGAGCTATTGAAGATGTTTGTGGTCTTTTTGGAGCACTGAGAAGATTTTTTTTCAAGCCTTCTATAAGCATTGCAACAGAAGAGGAATTTCAGCAGAGATGTCTTCTGCCTTTCTCTTTTTTTGTGTGCTCTTTTTCATTTCTGATTTTTCATGTTCAGCCTGATTACTGCCTGAAGTCAACACCAGTGCTGTTTATGGTTTCCCACAGCTGTGATTTGGAGTGAGCAGGTAGTTTATAATGAAACAGTGATCGCCAAGGACAATTCAGAATTTCTCTTTGGTTTCTGTGATTTTTTAATTTATTTTTTTCCCCCCATCTACTGAGTGCCAAGTTGCACTACTAAATTGCACCGAGTACAAGTGAGAATTGTGGTCTAGAAAGTCACCTTAAAGGTGACCAAACCTTTGATGATACCGCAGCCTGTTGGAGAGTGAAAATCAGATAGCTCTGGCTATCTTGCTCTGCGTGATGCCCTGGCATGGTAAGGAATTGAAAAGCAAATCAGGAAAAAGTGGGGTTTTTTGTTGTTCTTTGCAAAGTGTTGACCAAAGCTGAGCATAGAAATTAGCCAAAGCTTACAGTTCTAAAATACCATGACAATGAAAAACTGAACTTGCCAGTTCTTGATAGAAGGTGGCAGTTGTGTCTCTTCTCACCAACTAGCCAAACTCAGTTTTTGACTCTGTTACCATCAACTGTTTTGCAGTCTGTCTTTTCTGGTCCAGTCCCATTTTGACGCTTGACTCTAACTTGCTAGGACCAAATCTTTCTTTTTCACATGACCTCTGTGCAATAAAGGGGATTGCAGTATACCAACTGTGGTCACA
This sequence comes from Actenoides lindsayi, assembly GCA_025331215.1. Lineage (NCBI taxonomy): Eukaryota > Metazoa > Chordata > Aves > Coraciiformes > Alcedinidae > Actenoides > Actenoides lindsayi. The sequence goes on along the minus strand of WTSP01016207.1, from coordinate 90,030 downwards.
CACTTTCTGATGACATCCACAACTAAGTATGCAATTAAAGGTGTAGGTTTAGTGCTCTCTTCTATGAAAAGCCCATAGGATTGCAGCGTTGCTCTGAAGAGGTATTTCCTCATTGGGGTATATCTTAATATCTTTTTTTTTTTTCAGTGATGTGATAAGACAGAGGTGAAGAACAATCCAAGATGTTGAGAAACATAATATCATATGTAGGACAGGGCTGTTGAAGTCTGGAGCTGAGGAATGGCTGTAAGCCAAAGAACAGCCTGTCTGATCAGTTTTTAAGGAATCTTTCTGGGTTTTGAGTAAATATTTAATTCACAGTAAGCCCTATTTAATATAGTTTCACCTTTTTCTGTTTGCCCACTTCACCACAATGCTGTATCCCACCCCACCTCCAGCTACCACATGTTTTTTCCCTGCAATCTCGCAGCATAGAAATTCCACAGGAAAACACAATGATGTCATTTCAGTCAGACCATAATTTTCCAGCTGTTGGAAGAAGGCACATCGTGGTGCTTATTTCACTACTTATAAAGATTTGTGGCAAGGAGGGAAATATTTTACTTCTAAAATCATTGTTCAAGTAATTGAAACTGCTCATCTAGAGCTTTGTGCCATAGCTGGGGGAGGCAGAAGGGGACAATGAGGGAGAGTGTACACATGGTGTATAGATAATTACATATATGGAGCGTCAGAGGAATGAAGGGATTATTTTTGAGCATTGCTTTTTATAGTGAGAAGGAAAAAGGGATGGAATGGGCAGCCTTTTAGCGTAGCTGTGCCAGCGTGAACTGTTGGCATCTCCGTTACTGACTTTGCATTTGACGAGGCTTCAGGTAGATCAAGCAAGCTCTCACCTTGGCTGTGTCTCAGGGTGCCTCTTGTATCTAGCATGGACAAGGTTTTGTCCTGAGCTGATGGCTCTGCTGGAAGGCAGAGAGCTCAGTAGGTGGTAGAAATTACTTACTGTAACATTGGTCAACGTGGATTTACAAACCTCTTGGCGGAGATGTCCTGATTCAGATAGGGCTTTCGGAAGCTTAGATCCTACTGAAAATGAAAAGCCTTGTAGGTTGCTTCAAAAAACCCCCAACAGTCAGACCCGAGTCCTGGATTATCTCCTCTCTTAGAGTTTCAAAGCTACCTCACGCTGTGCTACGGGCCCAGATTTTCCTCACGCTTTCCAAAAGCCCTTGTATGTGTATGACAGTCTAGAGACACAGCCTCTCATTTTAGGAGGTGACTCAGGCAAAAGAGGGAAGAGGAAGGCATTTGAGAGACCTCACGTTCTTCTATCCACTCGTTTCTTAATAGGTTTTAAGTACCGTAGTGGAAAGCAGGGTAGCTCTGACACGTGCAATCCTTGAGTCAGGCATTCGCAATGCTTCAGTCAGGAAATGCTAAGCCAAGCTCACCCTCTGGTTTGTCTGAGCACTCCAGAAGGGCTGGATGCAATAACGAACACAAAGCCTTTTGGATGCCGCTGTTGCTCATTTTTTCACTGTGTGGGTCATTAAAGTATTGCTGCCTTTAGGGAACTCAGCTGGAAGAAGAAAACAGGCCTGGAAAAAATAACTGTGTTACGCGAGAGCACTCGCTACTGCTAGAATTGTCTCGGTTTGGAGCATGTTAGGCAGGTTCTCTGTGCGTCTGCTGCAAAGCTGCTGCTGACAGGACTGGAGCCCTAGCAGTGAAAGCGGAAACGACAGGGGAAAAACAAAAACAAAGCAAAAAACCCAAACAAACAAACAAAAAAGCTGTATCCTGTGTGATCTTAGAGGCTGCGAGCAGTGTAAGCTCGTAGGAAAGAAAGTGAAACTGAAAACATTCCTCTGATGCGCTCTGCAGCTCGTAAAGGCAATCATCATCGGATCAAATGAGTGATCCCTTAGATGGGAGAAAGATGCGTAGGTGAGTGATAGGCAAAATAACTACACATTGGATTTAGTCCCCACATTTTTCATTATGATCTATTCCACATAATTCACTCTTTTTCCCTACTCGTCTTCTCTGTCATGCTTGGCACCACGCTTTCCACTCAAAAGTCCGATTTAAGTAAATAAAAGTAGTCCAACACAGAAATGTATGCTTGCTGTGGACACACAGTAGCTGCTCCTCCAAGGCTATTTGAGCATGTACAGAGGCAGAGCTCAAGTTTGTCATCATTGATTTGCTCTAGAAATTAAAAAGACCCCTTGAACTTGACACATAAATATAGTCTCTTCAGCTTTTAACCCTGCTCCCTGTTAACTCATCGTATTTTACCATGAAGGAAACATATACTATAATGTATTCTTTGTCACATGTGTTCCGCACCCTTCTGTAAACGGCTTTTTAAGTCCTCTTCCCATGCAGACACATTACCCAGTAGGCATTCCTCAGACACACCAGTTAACGCTTTACTGCTGAGCAAATCTACTGGATTAGCACAATTACAGTAAAAGCGCAGGACAAAATAAATATTCCCCAAAGAACCTTTATGAGGATTTTTGCCATTTCTTGGTCAGTAAGAGATGATCCCTCGACAGACACCAGACTGGCCCTGTTTTTGTTTCTCTTATTTCACTGGTCCCAACAGAGCAAGAAAAATATATCATTGTATGGGCAACAGAAGAATGAGCAGCCTAGTATTATCTGTACTTTGTGATTCGGTCTGCAGGGAAAGCTGAGAGGCAGGGCAAGAATCGGGGAACTTTGTGTTCAGCCAACTTCCAAAGCCTTTGGTGTCTGGCCAGATTTGCAAAGCTTAATTGTACGTTTGCATTGTGTGTTGCAATACCTCGGAGGCTTGCAAAGAGGTTCTCATATGTCCCTTTGGGGTTCTCGCTTACCCCAAACGTTCCCGTTAAATGAACGTATGGCTTTCATGCTCGCTGTACGATGTCAGTATCCCCACGCTCACTGGCACGGTGGTCCCTTACCTGTCGAGCAGTCAGAAGAGAGGCACGGAAGGAGGCCAACTTGCTCTGTTGGTCAGCCCAGAGATGCCGTGGGGCACGCTTTTCCCTGGGGTGCTAGTGTGAACTCCCAATTACAGCAAGGAGGCAGCAGAAGTGGGTGAGAGCTGGCCATACCTGCCCCGGGGTTCTCTGCCAAAGTGCCCTTAGGCAGGTCTAGCCATTTATCTGGAGTTGTTTTGTTGTTAGTATTTTCCTTTGAATCTGGTAGAGAAATGGTAATGCTTTTTCCTTAGAGACACAGCTGGTGATTCTTTTTTCCACCACTCTAACTTTTTAGTCCGTTTTGAGTCATTCGAGTTTGGAAATCTCCAATGAGTTTGGATCCAAATGTGACTAGATTGATCCATGCTACTGCCAGTACTTCTTTGGGGGAGAAGGGGAGAGAGAAGAATTAAAAAATAAGGCAAGCATTGAATTTATAGCACTCCAGATGTCAGGGAAATGAACATAAAAGTGCAGATGCCTTATAATCAGGCAGACTGTTCGAATGGATGCAAATGGGTGACAAGTTTATGTGAATATGGTTGAAAAAAACAGAGAAACACTTCTGTTCTTATTGCTGTGATTCTTGGGCATTGAGTTTGGTGGAAGTCATGATGACCCAAAGACCGAGACCCTGGTAAACACGGCCAGCTGTGTAGCCTTTGATTGGTCTTAATGTTCTTAGACATGCTGTTAAAGTAACATAAATTCATACCTTCTAAGTTATGAGGCCTATTGATCAAGCTTTTCCTTGCACAGCAGTATTTTAGATTATTCTGCAAATCATCTTCATGGCCAGCTATGAGAGTTGACTGCAGTGTGTTCAGTTAGGATAGCATCAATGTATGGGATTTAAGTGAGAGCAGATGTACTTGCACGTACATTCCACACATGAGCTTCTCGATTGTTTGGGGGTAACAAAACAATTCTCTCTGTCAAATGTGCTTCCAACTTTTGAATTAATTATATCTGCCTCCCTGCAAACTGTTTAGGAGCAGCTGGTCTTCCTAGCATCTTTATTAGCATGCAAAGGAAAAAAAAAAAAAAAAAAAAGCTTCTCTAAAGCACAAAATGCCAAAAGGAACAGCCTCTGACTAAGTCCTACCACGGATACTTGGATATGAGTGATGTCTGCCTGCAGCCAGGTGAAGGACAGAGCCAACAGCGCTCAGTCTGAGGCATCCCTCCACGCATGATCTTGATTTGCTTTCTGCTGTCTGATAAAAACAATTTAAAATTATAGTCGTAGGCAGCCATAAGGTTAAGGAAAACTGATACAGTCTGAATAATGTGCTGCTAAACAGCTTGTGTGGGTGTGTGTCCAAACCCCTTGTCTTTAATTTGTCAAGCGGACTGGCTTTTCAGGATCCCTTTGCGTAAAATCCGCAGGGGATTTGGGGATGGTAACTGCCATTAATGTCATTAAGCATTTCTTGGTTACGTTCTTTGTTCATCTGTGAAGGAAAAGACCTACTATAGATGTAGTCCCACGATGCAATACTAGAACATTTTTAAAAGCTATTAAGCAGTTAGAAAATTCCTTTACAAAATACACTTTAATTTGTACCATTTTTAGAGATGGCAGAGGACAAAACCACATCCTCACCCCTGTTAAACCCCCAAACAAATACACAGCAATAAAAATGAAGCCTTAATTTACAATAGCTGGATTTTACTGTATGGGAAAGGTGAGAAAAACAATACAAGTTATACAGCACACTTTTTACAAATGCTAGCTTCTATGAGCTAACGCTGACAGTCAGCATCTTAGATTTTTCTCCACAAGGAGCTACATCTGCAGAACTTATGGCTTGGGTTTTATAAAGTTCATGATTCAGAAATGTCTGTGTGCTAAAGGGCTTTGTCTCTCTAGCTTAGGGCAAATTTTATATGCTACAGTCTGTAACCATCTTTGTTTCTAGAGAAGTATATGCGTGGATCATGGATTAAAACGTTTTACTGTGTGCCATGTGGGTTTTATTATGTGAATAGATCATATCCTAAACAGGTCAACTGCCTCTGATTTAAATGCATGGAGAATGGGAAACAGCATTTATTCCATGCAGTGGGTTTATTGTGGGATACTGCATCTATACTTCACTCCCAGCCACTATCTGAAAGGGAGAGCAGAATACAGGGTATCTGAAGTCAACCTGAAAACTAATCCCACGTTATACCGACCCATGCATCTATTGAAATAAAGAAATAAATCTCAGCAGCCGTTGTGATGATGGGAACTTGATGCATTCTCAGCTGGTCACAAACATTGCTCTGAGTCTCCAAACATGTTACAAATAGAAATAGACTGGGCATATCTGAAATAGCTGGAATAGTGGTAGATGCAGAGCATTTGCTGGCTCGTATGCAGCTTGGGAGCCTATTCTGCTCCAGACCCGTCAGTTTACCAGTATTATTTGAATGGAAATGGATCAGATTAAATTAGTAAATCAGGAGTGATGTAGAGAAGTGACAGGTTAGAATCAATGAGGGCCCAACTTTCCCTGACAGACTGTGGTCTGTATTTTAGGCATTTCGGTATAGATATACTGAAGGATCTAGACAGTGTCTAGATAATGTTCAGACTGACTTTTGCTGGACTCAGCTGCTTGTATGCTCCTGTGTGTGTGTGTGCATCATACACATCAGTGATGGTAAGGGAGGACATTTCTCTTCCTTTATACAGAAGTGAGGGTATTATATATGGCATTATGATGGAGGTAGATGTAACGGTGCTCTTGTTTTCTGTCTGTTTGAAAGATCATCTCTTTGGTGAAGGCTTCTCTCTCCACCAGGAACCATGGTAGGGACCAACAAGAGTATAAAAGGCACTTGGTTTAACTGCACCCAAAAAATAGAAGACGAGACATTCCTAACCTCCCCAGGTACCTCTGCAGATGCTGATGTGTGTTTGTGATTGTGTGCAATGGGAAACAAGAAAAGCACAAGCTATTCAGAAATCAGAGGGGAGACAGTAGAAGAATAAGGAACTGTAATACCTGTGGATGGAAACAGTTGTTTGAATGGGACAAAGAAAGGATGGGTAGTGTTAGTGCTCCGTATTTGTTGTTGCAATTAGCTGCTATTAAAGATGTGTTTCAGTATTGTATTATTGTCTTCATTGAGCCTAAATTGACTATTATATAGCCATGCAACAGCTTCCTAGGGGAAGCAGGGGGAAGCTATGCACTGATTTGCTTAAATCTCTTTTGAACAAAGCAGTGGAAAATACTCTGTAGGAAATGTTCATCCACAGGCAGGAGGTTGGAAGAGGTTACATAATAGTGTTCATATTTCTGTGACAGTGAAATATTCTGTTTAGATAATATTCATTTCTGGTCATGTACCCTAGACTTCACTTATTTTTGTCTCATCCTAAGATAATGCAACAGATAAATTCAACTTACTGATTTTGCCCAAGATTTCTAGAAAATAGTTAAGTGTTTTCTTGTCTAAACTTGTGCTTGTGACCACCACAATGCACACAAACTCTTGCTTCTCTTGCAGGCATACATCTTTTTCTGCACCAAATTTTTAACAGGCTACAGTATTTATCTTTAAAAAGAGGGAAGGAGAAGGTTTGGGGATTTATGCACCAGTCAGTATAACCTTGATATCTCAAAAGATACTGGAACAAATTATTAAGCAGTCAATGTGTAAGCACCATCTAGATAATAAGGTGATAAAAAAGAGTCAACACGTATGTGTCAAGAACAAATCATGTAAAACCAATCTAATTTCCTTCCTTTGCAGGGAAATTGGCTTAGTGGATAAGGAGAAAGTGGTAAATTTGATACATCTTGATTTAAGCCAAGCTTTTGACACTGTGGCACATTATATGCTCGTATGTAAACTGGAGAAATGTGGCCTGAGTAACAGGGGAGGGCCTGATTGTTAAACACCCACACTGAGGAAGTGGTTATTAGTGGTGCCCTGCTAAAAAGAGAATTCACTTGTGCTTTTTAGAAGAGGCTTCATTGTGGACCTGCTTCCAGTAAGTAGTTTCATTACTGACTTCAGTGATGGAACAGAAAGTGAACATGTACCATGTAAGGAGGGCAGCAGGCTGAGAGTGGGCAGATGTGCTTTAGAAGAGAGGATTAGAAAAACAAATGAACATGGTAATGTTGGGGGCAAACGTTACCAACGTGCTGGCACTCAGATTATCAAACTGCAAAGCTGCACATGTCAGACAGTCTGTAAACTTCACAGTGACTTGGCAGCAGAAGGTGCGGAGTTTTAGTGCCTGGCAAGTGGACAGGAATAAAAAACGTGAAAATTGCATTAAAAGAGAAACTCTTAGCTTGCAGCATGTGAGCAAAGCTGTCGTGTGCAAGACACCTCTGTTGAGTGCTGGGAAATCAGAAGATGGATTTTTGGATGTGATTTTTGACTTTTTTTGGAATGTGATGCAGAAAAATGGGATGTTATCTAGAAAAGTGACCCAAATGATTCAAGACTTAGAAAATACGATCTGTGCTGAAAAGTGGAAATATTTGTGTGTGTTTGGCTAGACGAGCTATGTCTGAGGGAGGGTATAATAAGCTTTCTAGGCAAGTGTTGTTAGAAAGAGGATGCAGATCAGTCGCTGTGTCTGTTGAGCACAGGATGAGACAGTACTGTACTTTCACACGTGTTTAATAGAAGGCTCTCTGTGAAAACCAAGCTGAACCCAGATTTAGCAGATCAGTGCTTTACTTGCTCAGGCATGTGAAAAGTGTATCACACACCTACCTCTCAGTAATGCTACTGACCCCAATCTGTGCCAGTTGCTCTCTATCCCCAGATCACCATCAAGTCTCTAATTTAATATCTAAAGGTGCGATATATCTGTAGTCTTACGTTCAGAGGTTGGTGTTTTCAAAGTGGTGGAGTTACCTAAGGTGTGGATTAAAGATGTAAAAATAAATTCAGAGCTTGGCTTCACTGGTAGCAAAACAAGACCTTTTGTTGTTTAAAAAGCATTTATCCCTATTGTTAATCAGTGGAATAGGTTACCCGGGGATGCTGTAGACTCTCTTCTGAAGGTTTTAAGAAGTTTGATAGACATCTGTCATGGCTAGAAGTAAACTTGACACTGCTTCTGGGTAAGAAGATAGACTGATTGCCCTCTTAAGATTCCTTTTAGTCTGACACATGTATGATTTCTGTGACACGATGTTTTGCAACAATATAATATATTTCTATGTCAGTACAAAGAAATCACAGAACTGACATAATCCAGGCAGTTTTGCTTTGTAATGAGAGATGAAAACATATGTATGAAGGCATAAAAGTCTCAGGAAAATAAATGCCTGAGCTGACTTTAAATATAAATGAACATGGAAAGAATGATGTGCTGAATAATGATTCTATGAAACAGAACTAGTCGAGTTCCTCGGTACCAGCTATCACAGGGCATTGATTATCTATCACATCTAGTTTGTGTGATAACATAAGAATTTAAATTGTAGCCTCACCCAAAACAAACACAGATGCCTTTTCTCTAGGTGTTAATCTCCCAAAGGCATGCAGTCTTGTAATGTAAACAGACCTTTGAGTCCCAGCCTGGTTAGCTTTCTATCAAATAAGCTGTATTAATATCCTAGGTCAAAACTTCCTTTAGGCAGCCTGAGGGCAGCAGCCATCCAAATGCACGGGCGCTGAAACCTTTCCAGGGATCAGCCTCTTGGAGATGGGCCCTTGACTTACGAGTGGTATGTTTTCTATTTGCAAGAAATGGGTTTATTTGATACCCAGGGCTTCTGATAACTCTGCTGTTGCTAAATCTCATTCTGCTTCTGTGGGGAATGCTTACCCTACCCCAAAGAGAAAGCCAAGGGGGAAACAAAGTAGAAGGTTGCAAACAAATCCAAACTGCATTTCTTGAAACACTGCTCTGAGGAAGGGCTTTTGAGCCTTGGGGACACTGTGAAATCTCTGCCCTTTCAAAGGTGGGATAGATGGAGTTAGTCCTACTACTGCTTCTGTAGGCATTTATGGTAAGTAAGGGGAGCAAGCTTTGCTGCACCTCCATCCTCAGCTAATGGCTTTTCCCAGATGCTCGCGACACCTTCTCATTTCAGCTCCCACCTTTTTGCATCCTCTCTGTCATGGAGAAGCTCAGCCTGGCAGTGATGAAGTTAATACAACATGGATGTGAAACTGTCCCTTTTTTTTCTTTCCTGATTCACTACCATACAGCTACATACATACATACATAACTTGGAGTATGTGGTTCCTAAACCAGCATTCTAGAGCAATCTGCTCCAGGTGCCCTCCAGCTCTTTCAGGAAGGCTCCTTCTGTTGCTGACATGCCAGCTGTAGGAATTAGCTCGAGTGCTGTCGGAGCCTATTTTGGGATGGCAATACTGTAGCTGTATTTTTGCGCCCTCGCCATCCTCTGCTTTTTGCCTTGTTTGTACTACAAGTGGCCTCTGAAGACAGAAAGGCAGAGGGCAGTCTTCATCTTCTCTGTGCAAGGCCTGGGAGCTGCCTCTGCTCCACCCTGGCTGTTAATGGGTGGCACACATCCACGGAGAACAATAGCTACACAAGAGATGGCCGCGTCCCATGGGTGGCCTTTCAGGAGCATGGAGATTTTGAAAGAAAAATGCTGCTGTGCCCGACTTCCCTCGTGTACATGCTGCTACCAGAAGCTTCCTCTATGAATCTCTTTTCTTCAGAGCCCAAGCCAAATCCTGCTGCAGTCCATAACCAGAGGCGTGTCCTTCTGGCTTCGACAAGAGGCTTGTCTGAGGGAGGCATGGAATGGCTCCCAAACAGCAAATCCTTTTAGCTCCCCTCTTGTGAACACTCTGTGCTGCTCCTCTGCTAATCTGGAATATGCCGCAACATCCCCAGCTGGTTCACCCTTTGTGCTCTGCTAATCCTGGTGGTGGGTCCTCTGTCTGTGGCCATGGTGGGGAGATGGGGCATGGCTGGATTGCCCCGGTGCTGGGGTTCAGCACCAGTGTTCCTGGGTCTGGCCTCTGCTACAGTGTTACTGCAGCTGCCAGAGCCAGCCTTGGGCACATCTTCACATTGTCCGTGCGCTCTTCAGCAAACCCCAGGAGAACATTGCTTAAAAGTAATCTGGATGAAGGCCCAGACTGGTGTCCTGGAGAGGAAACGGCTCCTGTGTCCTTGTGTATAGGAGGAGGAGCGGGTTGCCTTCTGTCTGCCCTTCCCCAAGGACAAGGTGCAGCATCGCGCATGGGGAGGGAAGTTTTGGTCTGATTTCAACTCAGCACCTGGACTAACTGTTGCTTCTGTTTGCTGTAAAATATCATTAGATCCTTGAATCGCAAAAGTGATGTGTTGGGACTTTATTTAGATCAATTCCGTGGTGTTAAGGTTTTTTTCTTAATACGGAGTGCTTGCAAGCCCTAAAGGAAATCTCCAAGCCCTATGTGAAAATGATTTCTATGAATTTTAAGGAAAATCCTTGAAAAATGTGATCCAAAGAAGAGCTTGCACTTGCTTTTTACAGGTATTTTTGGCACTGCTTGTCTGACTTTGGAATGTTATCTCTAGTCTCCAAGAGCTTTGGTGAGAGACACCGGGTGCTTGGGCAGCTAGTTACCGTCTGTTTAGATTGCAGCTTTCTGGATTCATGTATTAAATTTCCAGAATAGGCTTTCTTCCCTCAGTGTTGATTAGTTAGATGGATATTTACCCAAGTAACACATCTTAAGCAATTTAACAAAATGGAAACAGACAAAAACCTCGAAATGAAATACTTTTGCTTTTCCAAACAGCCTGGTAGTTATTGTCCTGGTACGCACGACTTTGTCTTTTTCAGAGTCATCAGTGGTTTTTTCCCTGGGACCTTTGCTAAACACCCCCAAAGCTTTCAGCCTTCTAATTACAGGAAGACATAATAAGAACAATAAAAGGCATTAGCCTCGTGCATTTTCAGTCATATATTGCTCCTAATGAAAGTTCTGTGTGCGGAAACATCAGTGATTTTGTCCTGGCTTACTGAAACTAAGCAAAGACTGTTACCTATTTCTGACACCGAGGCTTCCACCAGTATATCACTATGGCTGCAAAAAGAAAGAGCCACTAAAGAAGTATTTTTCACAAGAAAGGAATAAGCTCAGAAGGTGCCATGGAAAGTCTTCCTGCTTGTTGGTAGGGTAGTGGGGAAACATGAAGCAAGTGCAGCAAAGTAGTTAAAGGCAATGATGGACTTTACTTTTATTATGGTGCTTATGTTTACTGTCCCCTTTCATTCCATCAGCTCGGTTTGCAACCATCTTCCATCACTTATGTAGGCTAGTTTTTCTACTGTAGTTTCAGCAGGGAGGAAAAGCAGGGTATTCTAAATAACTCTGTTTATTTTTAATTAGAAAGCAAGTATCTTAATTGCTTGTTCTTTTCTTGACTTGATTACATTTAATAAATATGACAGACCAGTTACCACCGTGTTCTCGAAGTAACAGAAACCACGTGTATTAGCCCACACAGAAAGGACATCAACATTGAATTTCTGAATGGTTTTATGTAGATCAGTTTATTGGGGCTAAATGCAACCGGCCCCCTTTTCTGCTGCCCCATCATGTTCAGAGCTTACCAGTCAACACTGACTGTGCAGATGTGGTCCCAGGGTAGGAAGGCTGAAATGCTGTAATGGAGATATACAATAAGGCTATAGATGAGGGGAAACCAGGAATCCATCCTCAAACTTTGCCTGATCAAAAAAACCCCCAAAACCCAGCCTATTGCAGGTGATATGCTCACTGTGACAGGGCTGACAAATATAATAGCAGGGTTCAGACCCGGTGCTCAGGTGTTTCAGTATTGTTCACATAGCCTGCCATGCTATTGAGCTCTTCCAGATTCTCTTTTTCCCTATTCAGTCTCTCAGCTGAATGCGCTGTAAGGGGCATTTGGAGCATTTGGAGTTCCTTGGTGGTGGCAGCTATCCTGGGCAGACTTCTGCAAGCCATTGGAAAAGTGTGATTTGAATCTTTACTGGGGTATTCAGGATATGTAGGAGAAGTACTCTCCTCATCTCCAGTGGTAAAAACCCTGAAGGTGGGATGTTCAAATCCTGTTTGTTTGTCACACCTGCAAGGACACCCTTCGATGCAATTTGCTTTGCACTTGTCATCTGCTAAAAATGATGGGGTTTACTTTGGGGGAGGGAAAATTTCAAGAGCCAAATTGCATCATGATTTTAATTTAGGTTTTTTTTCTTGATGATGTGCCTCTTTGTCACTCGCGGACAGGAACAGCTTGTTTAGATCTGGCATCTTCCATAACCCCACATTAGCACTTTCCTGTCACATCAGGTGTGTGAAACCAGTCTTGCCTATTATACAGCGAGTTGTGATTGAATCCTTTATTTATGACTTCTGCCCCACATCGCGTTAATTAGAATGCAAATTAAGGGTTTCCTGGAAAGCTGCTGTTTACTTCTGCCATGCTTTACATGTTTCATTAGTCTTAGGACCCTGACACAGTCAACTGCTGTCAATTTAACAAGTTCTCAGTCAGCGGAGCTGTTGTAACTGTACACATGCGTGTAGGTAGGCTTCCTGGGAGGCAACACGACGCGGCCCGGGTGTTGCCTGCAGTGAAAGGTGTTTAAGCTTTGTTGTCTTGTCTAAGATACCAGGGCTCAGCTAGAGGTAACTTTTTTTTTTTTTTCAAATAGCATAGCTTGATCCTGCACCTGAGCCTCTAATTTACACCGAGCTTCCGAATCTGACTTTGTAAGATGTTTTTAACTGAGAAGCACAGTTTTCACTGAAGAGTATTTTTTCTGGTCAGTGCTCTTGATAGTAACTGTGAACAGTCCATACCCGTGACTGGCAGATTCTGACTGATTGGACCACAAATTCCAGGGGTTTTGTCGCTTTGTTTTTAACCACACAGCTTAGCACAGGCTGCATTTTCATGTATGCCCCCGGCCTCGCTTGAGGAACCTGGTGCCGCATTTGGTGCCTCTCTATGGCCTATGGCACGGTCCGAGGCTTGGCAGAGTGGTTGAACTGCTTGTGCAAGGCTCGCCCACCTTCCTGGTGCAGATCCACAGGGCTTCGTGAGGGCCGGTGTCCTGTGTGGAGCATCCTTCATCTCTGCTTGCCCGTAGCTGTGCAAGACGCAGAATCGAAGGGACGTTTTCTGCTGTGTGAAGTACCGGGAATAACGCTACTTTGGCAGGAAATCCATTTTAAAAATAACTGCTACTTTCTTAACCTTTCAAGGTGCTGTGATGAAAGACTTATCTCTGAATGTGTTTAAGCCCCAGAGGAAAAATTTTCACACGAGTTTGTCTGAAGGATCTTACACCAAAGTGACTAAGACTTTGGCCCCTGGCACCGTTATTTTCCTCGGCTCTTGCGGTGACAGAAGGGTGGGGGAAGTAACCTATCCCGTTTCTGTTTGAAAATATTTAGCTTCAGTGATGTGAAGATTTCAGTAGATCAGTGACAAGATCAAAGACTATAAATAATTTAACAGTGGTTCTACTTTTGTGGAATTATTTAAAGAATCATAATTGCAGCTCAGCTTCCCAGCCTTCATTTTCAAGTCTGGAATTCTGTTGGGAACTATCATAATCACTGAAGAGTATAATATTACAGGCTGGGTATAAAAATATCTTTTTAATGACTAGCAAATTAGTGAAATGTCTTGACCTGAATCTAGACCAAACAGAAGACAGTGTTTTTTATGGAGGGGGAAGAAAGACTAAATTGTCACCACATTGTTATTCTTGTTAAATTCTCCACTACTTAAAATGTCAGTTGATTAGATAAAATTTGTAACACTGTGCATCAATGCAAGTGATGAAGGGCTGTGTGTTACATAGTATCTTGGCATTTCTGCACTTTTGTTTTCCTTTTAATGCTAGCATGTGAATTCTGTGACTGAAACTTGGAAAAATAAAGGCTATTCATTACTTTAGTGCACTGTGAACAATAGAGATCATGAAAGGCATCGCAGGGAGCTCCTCTGTGCGTTGGCTCTTCAAGAAACAAGATGAGCCCTTGGAGGGTTTTCTCATAGGCTTTAAGTACTTGTTGTGTGCATGATCTGCCCGGCTGAACTCTTTGTGTCCATCTTAAATAGGTTCTAGAAGATACAGGAGTTTCCTGCTCCGTACCGTGGGATTCAAAGCATTGACCGAGTCTCTGTTTACCTCGGAACAGGAATTTATTCTCCAAATTCTGGTTTGCAAATGAGCTAAAGGAAACTGATCCCGTGTGCTCCTGTGTGCAATCAGGTGTCAGCAGAGAAATTCTCAGCTTGGGCAATTTGGACAGTATAGTGAAGATGCCACGCAGGACTCTGTGGGTGAGGATTCTATTCCCAGTTATGTTATCCATTTCCACAGTGTTTTGCGACAAGTCACGGATCTTTCTCTTCTTCACTGACCCCACGTTAAACAAGAATTGATAGTACTGACTGGTTTACAGGGTGAACATTATGGTACTGTGATTGCAGATGCAGCGCGAGGCCTCCATATCCAAGCGGTGAAAGAATAGTGGTAGTGCAAACAGGATGACTCTGTTTTACCTTCATGGCAAAGCATAACAGAGATTTCTGGGACAGAGACTGCCTTAGTGTCCTGTGTTTGCAGGACTCCTTATGCAGTGAGGCTGTAGTCTGGAACTCTGAGCACCAAAGTCGTACTTCAAATTGAGCCATAGGAGTCCGGAAATAACACAATGAAGAGACAGAAGTGGTCTCTACTCCTGCCTTTCTCTACACGTGGCCAGGGCCCATGGTGCTCTGCACTGCTAAGGCATTTGACATTAGTTCAGCACCTGGCTCCAATGAATGTGATTAGTCATTAATTAATATGAGCACGGAAATTATTAATAAATTCAATGAAAAAGACTGTTATCCAAAGGCTTTGTATCCTGGCAGTACCTGCACAGCAGGTTGGAGGCCATCCACAGCAAGGGTGCACTCCATACCTGCATGTGTCGCAGACGCACATCAGACCAGTAACATCTCCCAGAAGGCAAACACCATGTCAGCAATCATTTTTACTGTCAAATGTCATCTGTTAGCTATCAGCCTAATGTTTTCCAGTGACACATTTTGTTAGCCTGTAAGCAACCTAGCGTTCTGGCCCAGCTACTCTTTCAGGCTGTGTGTTGATATGCACTGGGGACCTGGAGTCTCCAAAGCATTTAGGCAAGATTGTATTGCCATGCAGCTATTTCTTTCACTTCTTCACGCTGGATCACATCCTCCTGCTCCTTGGAAATACAGTAGAAATATGTCACTTTAAGAGCTTACTTATTTTATTCCAGTTCCTTGCTGTCTATTTCTGCTGAAGTTGTGCTGGCAGATCAGGAAGGGCTTAGAAAAGGACATTAGGCCAATGCTCAGAGATCTGGAAAACCTATGCATGAAGCTCAGTTTAGTTTATCCAACACCATGACCTAACAATATCCTAGATGTAATTTCAACGAAGAGGTTTCTGTTCAGTGGTTGGCTTCTTCCTTTCCTAGGAAAAGGGCTGGCAGGAAATGAGGCTTTTTTTGTATATGTATATTATTTATTTTTTTTTAAGTTGGAAGACAGATTAACCACTGCTTTCCTGGATATTTGATGAGGTCTTCAAAATTTTCAGTTTTTTAAGATTTAAACTTTTTATTTCCGTAGTTGGGAGGGAGTTTTATGGCCTATGGTGATAGAAGCTGATGTTCAAACAGACTTGGTGCTTGCAATTGTATATAACTGACTGCAGAGATCTCTGCGGTCCCTTCCAGCATGGCAGCCCTAAGCCATCTTCCAGAAAAACCCTGTTCTTTGATTTTCAAGAAGAATGAAAGTTTGAATGAATCAACCACTGATACGAGTTTTTCCAGTGTAAGAGGTCAGAGGGTCCACAATCCTACGTGGCCATAAATCTTGACTCAACTTTATGGAAGCTTGTCTTCCATCAAAGAAGCCCCCAAACCAACAAGGTTTTGCCAGGAACTCCCTTAATGAGCACGTGCTGTATGTAAGCAGGCTTTGGAAAGCTCTCCGATAAATTCTGCACTCCACAGAGACTAGAAAGTGATGAAATCTCATCTAGTGCGTGCCCTGGCATTACTGCTTATCCCTCTTTATAATAAGTGAGTGCTATTTGGCTACAATCTTCCTAAAGACATAATGCACCAGCATCCTGGAGTGCAAGAGTCCTATCTTAGATGTCTACATTCAAAACATACCCTAGGGACTGTTAAAGAAATTTATAATCACCCCTTTAGAATCCCAGGATTAAATTCTAAGCGGCAAGTAAATAAATAAACAATGTTTCTCCCTAATGCCTATTTATTTACTGTAGATCAATGGAACATTCAAGGATGAAATTTGTTTTCTTAGGAGATTAAAAAAAATATTTAAAATAGGCTTTATTAATAAGAATTAATATTGTTGGTTCTGGAGAGGTGAAGGGTTAGCGTGAGCTGGGTTATCATAAACTCTTCCATTCTGAAAGAAATAATTAGGGTAGGAGAAGAGAAATGAATTTAAAGGAGGCTTCGTTTTGGTTCATCAGTTTGACATCTTGCTAAAAAAAGCCTGTGAAATTGCCTGCTGTTTCTGGGAACTGGGCAAACAATGTGGAGATGTGCACAGCAGAAATGCATTGACAGTCTGTGTCGTGTCAACATGTGTAACTGTGGTACCTGTTCGGGGCACTATTGTTTTGTAACAGGTCCCGCTGTTTCCCCTCTTCTTGTACCTGATCCTGAACAGCAGATGACATCTGTGTGCATGAGAGGCAACCTCAGCAGGTACAGAGCTGTGCTTCCATCCTTCTCCAACCAAAACACACATGGGCATGAGGCAGGTTTCTTCCACTGCTGGACTAGGCTGAGACTACTGATGGTGTTTTCCTTCTCTGATTTTCCCTGGACACCTCATCTCTTTGAGTTTGGAAGGGAACAAACAAATTATTTTGATTCTCTTACCAGAAGGAAGATGAATAGCAGGAGATAAGGGTTTAGGGCTGTTACTGAAGTTCAGAATAATTTGGAGGGCTGTGGATTGGGGCACCTGTTGTTGCCACCTCACAAAAATGCAGAGCGCTCTCGTGTCATGTTGGAGAGAAAGAAACCAAGATGTGAAAACAGTATTGGCAACTGCAGAGTGACAGAACAGTCAGGGTAGTCTATAAAACCAGAGTTGTCAGGCCGTAACAACAGTACATATCCAGGTGAACCAAAGAATTGTGAAATGAAAATATCATCTTGAAAATATGTTGTGTTTGTATAGAACACTATTTTCTTATCTCTGTTTTTTCCTCTCTGTGGTTTTTGAGTGAATTTTAGTGTTCTCGGAGGCTAACGTTGTTGCAGCTTTGTTGATCAAGATCTAGACCTTGAATGTAGTCTCCCTGGTGAGAGAATGAACTGTTCTGTGTGAACTCTCTGTATGGTATGTATTGAATCTACATGGGCAGATGTATGTTCTCTAAGAGCTGCTCTGTATGCATCCTCTATACCCTTCCATTTTTTAAGTCTTCTTGTTTTCTCTGTGGTGCCTTCACGTGACCTTTTTTTTATTTAAGTCCCATTTCTACCGTAAGCTTTATCTAAGCTGCTTGTTTTGCTGCTGTGATGGTGGCATCATCCAGATGGTTCATTTTCAAGTCTGTGCAATCCTCCCGTGGAAGCTGTGTCTCTCGTATCGCTTTCTGGTGCACAGGCAGTGGTGGTTGGGCCAGGGGTTTGTGTCATCTCAAGGTAGGGGAGAGCCTGTTACTAGATTTTGCAGAGGCAGTAACAACAACTGATCGTGGCCAGGTCAAGAGGGAAGGTTTCTTTTGACTAATTCTTTGAGCACAGGTCTTGTTTTCCAATTTAAAACTTGTGTTCTGTGAGAGGAGATGATCCTGTGAGGCTGCTGTATGCCACTTCAGCCAGGGTAAACAAAAGACTGCAATACCATGGGACAGCTGTGAATCACAGGCTCCGTATGGGAAACAGAGATGGCAGTGATAGAAGCAATTGTGAGAAAAAAATAACAGGAGCATTTGGTTAATGGTGACTGAAATCTTCTGAAGAGGAAGAGGGGGAAGAAGTTTGAGTACTAGATAGTGAATAGGAGCCTGAAGGAATGTGGAAAATATCTACAGTGGCAAAAAGAGACCGCAGAGCTCTCTAAATGATGCAGGAAATTGTGAAGGCTAAGATACAGTTGGGGGACTGATTATATAGATACGATGGACTTAAAAATCCTTACAGGTGTCTGGAGAGGTTACGTGGAAAAGAAACATTGCATGATGGGATTAAAAGGCGTTGCTAGTTGATGAGAGACTCCACTTCTGAAAGGGCATGAGTATTTTAGAAGATGGGAGGGGTGATTGTAGTCCTTACAAATGAACCCTCTGTGTGTTGGGGGGAGGTGAAATATTTCTCTACAGTTTGTTCAAGGACTGGAGTTTTTGGGGTCGTTGTCAGGAAAATGTTTATGGCTGTAAACTGCGTTTTTAAAAAACTCTTTCTCTTTAATTTAAAAGTTCTTTGTCCCATTTGCTACATTAGTCTTAGAGTTTTTGCTTTAGGCTTGTATTAAAAGTTGGTGGTCTCAGCTGGAGGAAAACCAGGGGATAGGTCAGGTGCTAATTAATTTCGTGCTAATTGTGCCATAATTTGAAATCCAGTGGATTAGTTTCTGAGGGAGAGCTGAAATATATGGAAAGGCAAAAATGAATAAGGGTAATTAATCTCTGTAAAATTGCTTGGGATGCTTTAAAAAAACAAGGTTTTGTTGTTGCTTTATTTTTTGCTTGTGATATTTTAAAGGCTCCTGTGTTATGGGTTATGTGAAAGATTGATTTCTGCTGAATGGCACCTTTTTGTCCTCAAACACCTACGAGAAGCACCTCAGCAGCTGCCTGAGCCCTTGGTAAGGATTCCCTCCCATAGGTTTTGGACAGACTTACCATGGAAGGATTGAGCTGGGTGCTGGCTGGAGCCCCATACCAGGTGGGAACAGTACTACTCAGATCCCTGTAACCCACTGAGCTGAAGGACAATCCCAGTGCTTCAAAGTGGATTTTGTGGGCTGTGCTGCTGCACTGAGTTCAGCAGAGACCCTGTGCGAGAGGGGCAAGTGCTGGTGGGTTTCTGAACAGTTTCATTTGTTGGGGTGCCACATCATCATTGCATCCTGAACTCCCTGAGCTCCTTTGGTGCCTGCTCGAAGGTAGGAGGTACCTTAGCCAAGGAGATGGTCGTGGCACGCAGTATCTTTTTTGCATTTGTTCTGTGCTCCTGCACAAGGGAGAAGAGCTCCCATTCCCCCACTCTGGGAGGGTAGTCCAGAGCTTTGAGCCTAGTGCCCAGTAAGAAGAAAACATTACTTGTGTATTTGTTTGCTTTCTAGAAGTAGATGAGGGTGGAATGGACAAGGTATGGATGCAAACCACTTTTTGCTCTCCACGCTCCCCTCCCACGGAGTCTCCGGTGGCTGGTCAGAGAGCTTGACTCAAAGCCAGGGTAGTAATTTACTGCTGGCCTCTAATGGCTGTAAATTACTATGTGCCCTAGAGAACAGCAGTCACAGAGGCAGAACCGTGACTCAGAGGTGGATTCCATGTGCACCAACTCGAAGGTCTTTTCGCTTACGCACGGAGCACCAGGCTCTGCCTGATGCTGAAAAACTTATCTGTGTGTTTCCAGGCTGGCTCTATACAAAGTGTCTCTGCATGTAGCTGATTCTAAA
Source organism: Actenoides lindsayi (assembly GCA_025331215.1). Classification (NCBI taxonomy): domain Eukaryota; kingdom Metazoa; phylum Chordata; class Aves; order Coraciiformes; family Alcedinidae; genus Actenoides; species Actenoides lindsayi. The sequence continues at coordinate 70,425 of WTSP01016207.1, read as the reverse complement.
ACCACATACTTCCCTGGGAGTTTTCTCTCCACCTATTATCAGCCTACTAGACTTCAACGACCTAGTTCTGGACCGTTGGAGAGCAATGACTTCCCCAGTAATTGCCTCATGCTCTGGAATCCAAGGAGCTCCAACTTGACAAGGAGGGTGGGGGGCAAGCGTTGCGGTTTTGACTGAACTTTTGTTTTACTTTCTACTTGCAAACACCAAGCAGCAGTTCAAATAACATTACAAAGCAGAAAGCTATATGATTAATTATGCCTGATACAGATATAATTTAAACCTATTGACTTGTCTGAAGTCAGTGCCAGACAGTGCGATGGGGGAGGCAGGAAGTGGCTGGTGGAGATTGCTGAACCGAGCTGGAATCAGAAGTGAGGGAGAGAAAGCACATCATCATTTAACTTTGCTCAGCAGCTCAGCAGAAAACTGATGCAATTGCTGATGGACACAGATATCAAAGGGAGAAAAGTCATGACAAATTCTTTGTGCTTTTAAAATTAATGTAAAGCTAATCAATAGCTTGACTTGGTGCAATATAAAAATGTAGTACTGGGACCTCCATTAAAATGATTTTTCTTTAAACCTGTATTCTGGGATTGCTATTAGAGAAGCTTTAGAGATAATAATGGCAGTTAAAAGACAGCTCTCTAATTCCCATCAGGTTGTTGCATTTCACTGCAACTAGTCTGTAGTAGTGCTGGGAACTAGGTAATGTCAGCCCCTGAAAGATTATGTTTTCTTTAGCTTTTTTTTCTTTATGGACCAGTGGGTCCCTAGGAATATTTAAGATAGCTTTTAAATGGGGTCAGGGATGGAGAGGAGGAGAAACCATTTGCTGGACTACACTCACTGTGCTAAAAGAGCTTATGGCTTTGTTTTTCCACCTCTCTCTTTCTCCAGCAAACTGGGACCATATGGGAATCTGTGAGTCAAAGTTCAGAAACCAACCAGCTGCCTTGGGTCTCTGATAACAGATCATATTGTGGTGAAGGCTCATTTATCTTCGATAACCTATGCATCTACAATCAGAATATGTGTATTTTTCTCAACTTTGTGGGTGTATTTTATCACCCTGGGCACACATTCTTCACTCTCCCGCTCAAGCTGGTCCTAACTGTTTAATGGTTGTGACTGTACCATCTGCATACGTGTTGTGTCATTCACTGTAGTCCTTCTCAGAGACATCTATTCATCTCAGATTGTCTCTGCCGGTGCCGGTCACAGAGACTCCACACCTCAGCACGCCTGGAGCTGACTGGTGATTCGTGCCTCCGGAGTTTCACGATGATGGCCCTGCAGAAGCCAAAAAGGAGCCTTCTGCCCCATGCATTTCTCCCTCCTCTTTTCCCAAGGTGAGCTGGCTATCATGGTATTGCAGCTATGCAAAAAATTTTGCACGAAGTGAGGATGTTGTGAAGCAGGTGAAATTTGCCTGCTTGTGGTTTTACAAATAGCCTTTTTTTCTGTCTGTGCAGGGCACTATTCTGGGTGCAGGTATTCTTGTTTTACTTTTTCCTCTGTTAAGCAGCCTCTACTGTGAGAGGGCTGCATTGTTTGCTGGACTGTACTTATCTTTGAGGAATGTGAAAATAGGTTGGTCAGGCTTGCTGCCTTTCCATCGCCTCAAATGAGATCTCAGCTTCCCTGTCATCTCAGATTAAATCTCAGCTTCCCTGTGCTGGTGTTCTCAGTCCTCTTCAGGCTCAGAGCAGGAGATGCCTGAGACTGCAGATGTTGTAACTCTGATCCTAGAAAGAGATGTCCCTAAGCACAGAGTTCATGGTGAAGACAAAACATCTAATCACAAATATTCTGTGATTTCCCAAACCCTTCTCCTGTCGATGAGCTTTGCCCAAACGCAGAACGAGAAGCATTCTGTGCCACATGGTACTTCAAAGGTGTCAGTAGGAGAAGCAGAAGATGTAGAGGAAGTTTGTGAAAGGAAGGGAACAAAGAAGGACGGGATGGAGACTGAGGAGAATATACATCTGTGTGGAAGAAGCCTAGAGATGCTGAGTAATGCTAGAGAAGGGAGAATCATCCTGCTTTTCTTGTGCAAAGTTGCTGCTCCTTTCCTCCCTCCATTATGAAGACTGCTGATGGTTTCTGTAACTGGAAGGAGAGACGGGAGGGTGCTTAGTTTAGAAGTGGTAGATGCTGAGCTAAAAATAAAAATAAAGCAAGAAACATCAAATGAGGAGAGGAGAAAAAAGTCAGGGAACCACATCTGAATGCTCTATAGGACAGAGAAGATGCTCTCTTCCCTTTTCTTGACGCATCTCATTCGTGTTTGGAGAGTTACTGCATCATTCTCAGCAGCTAGATCTGCTCTGTAATAAATGCATGTTCTTCTTAGCCTCTTCTTTGACTTTCTCTCCCTGCTTTCTCCACCAGGAAGAATTTATTGACATTTTTCTTACTGCTCTTCACCTCTGAAGCCAGATTAACTTCTATTTCTGCTTTCGACCTTCTAATTATTTCTCTGCATGACCTGACAACATTCTTATACTCATTATGAGTCATCTGCCCCGTCTTCCAGAGGCCATAAACCCTCCTTTTTTCCCTGATTTTAATCCATAGTTCCCTATTCAGCCCGGCCAGCCTTCTTCGCCTCTAACTTGACCTGTGGCATGTGGGGATGGCCCGCTCCTGTGCCTGCAAGACAGTCTTCCTAAACAATGTCCAGCCTTCCTGGACTCCTACATCCCTCAAAACTGACTCCCAAGGGACTGTATCAAGTAACCTCTGAAACAAGTCAAAGTCTGCCCTTCGAAAGTCCAGAGTGTCAGTATTGCTGGCTGCCCCGCTGCCCCCCCCCCCCCCCCCCCCAACCGGCACTCCCACCAGGCCG
>WTSP01016207.1:45170-67471 GCA_025331215.1 Actenoides lindsayi | reverse complement strand
CCTACCAGATGCTTCTCAGATACTTCCCTGACTTCTAAAACATCAACAACTGGCCCTACCTCTTCATTTCTCATTACGTGCCTATCCCTTGTCTCCACTGAGAGGTCAGAGCGAGAGTCCTCACTATAACACCAAATGTGTATTGATTCCTCCTTAGGACTTCATTTCAACAGATGGGGGCATGGCACCCCCAAAAGTTAGCATGGACATCCAGGTAGGATGGTAGTGGAGTGTCACTGCGGGGGAGATTGTGAAGGCCTGAAGATGGCATTGTGAGTTGTTTCGAAAACTGTCAATTGTTGTCAGTATGTTGACAATTATTTTCAATTTGTTTTGTTTTGTTTTTTAATTGTGGAAACGTTCCCAGAAGCTCAGTAAATGAGGACATGTTCTTACAAATGTTCATCTAATATGTTAAAGCTCACGCGGCCCAGCTTTGGTCATGAAACCTAATCCTTTAATTTGGTGTCGTTTATGCCCTGGAAGGCCTCTGTTCAGAAGAGGTGCCCCTAGTCTTGGGACAAGGATATTCCTCTCCACCCTCAAAATACTAGAGCTTAGAGCCGGCTGCTTTTAAAGCAGACGTGCAGCCTTGCGAGTGGATTTAATCCCACTCCAACACGTGGCTCTGTCTGTGGGCAGCGGATGCCAGAAAACCACAGTGTATTCTGTATGATATTTGTAAACTCCATGCAAAGCTGCTGAACCAAAAAAACCCCCAGTCTTAAACAATTAAGATCGGGGTTGCGCTTGCAGAGGCGTTGCGTAGTTTCATCCCTCAGAGGTTTTCTTTTTCAGAGATGATGGAGCTTGTTGAAACTCCTGGGCGTCCATCGCATTCAAACATAGATGACTGTACTGAGCGGCTCTGTGAGCTTTTGTGTGTGCTCAGGATCAAAATTAAGCTCCTTCCTCACAGCGAGAAGTTAGTTTAGTAATTGCCAGTAGTGCAGCGGTAATGTGGGAGCTCTGAAGAATTGTCCCAAAGGCAGGATCTGAAAGGCAAGGGTGAACTGGCCGGGTCTGAAACAGGTGGAGAGTTTTTAGTTTCAGTTGCCTGAGTCCCCTGGAAAACATGTGACTTGTACCCTCATGTTATTTACCTGCTGCTGAGATCGGTGTTCTTGCCTATACAGGGAAACTTGCTGGGATGTATGTGTGCATCCTACGGTCTGACATCAGACAAAGTATTTTGGGAATGCAAAAACAAAGGTAAAAAATTAGACCTGTTTGGGTTTTTAACCCTTGTGCTGTCCCTCACTGCTGTCAACATGCAGATTAGAACCAATCCTGCTTCTTCGCTGGACCTCCCTTCACTTCCTTTTGTTCTAAATGAGTATTCACAGTGATTAGCTGCAGACACCCCTTCACTGACTTCTCACACTGGGAACCTTCCTGCTATGCTTTGTTCTTAGAGCTGTGTTGCACTTCTCTAGTCTGTGCTGTATGGTGAAGCAAGGAGTGAAATGGAGGGTTGAATTACACGTTATTTCTTGATGGCTCTGACAAGATGAAATCAGTACTACTTAGAGAGAAAGTTGTCCCTCACTGTGAACAGGAGTAGCAGAATTTAGGTCTTTTGTTTCTGAAAACTGATGTTTCTAATTCCATGCATTTCAATTCTGCTTCACAAACTGTTTTTCATGGGGAGAGAAATAAAACTTGGTAAGTTTTGTTTTGCTTCTGGTAAGCCTGCTACTACAAATACTCTTTTTTCTTTGCAAAAATAACCTGTGCCAAGTTGTGCGAAGTAACACCTTGATTTACACCAGTCCAAGATTCAAAGCATTCCAACTCATCTGTGGGAAGGAAATACATTAAGAAAATTTAGTATGAATTCCTGTCTTTACGTTTTCCTTCTACGTCTTCTGTGGTGCATCTGTGAAATGGACCGTAAGAGGGAAGCACAGCGAGTGGGAGGCCAGCATAGTGGGAAGACAAAAACAATGAAACCTTAATGAATTGATGATGCAAGGCAGGGTGACAAAAATACTCCGAAGAGTGCTTTCGATGAGCTGGGGGGAAAGAAGAGAGAACATAGCGTCCGAATGCCCAAATAAAAGAAGGGGCCTCAGCACCATCACCCAGTTAAGCACAAATGAGGAAATGGGGAGAACAGCACCAAGCTGATGCAGTTTGCAGTGTGCACAGTTTGAAGCAGAGTTTTCAGAAAGGAGAGGAATACATTTTGCCACTTGTGTTCGTATTGAGTAGGACCTTAATCTCTAAATGCTTTGCCTGTCTTCTCAGTGGACCCACTGGAGAAATCGAGTGCGATTTCTGTGAGTGAGAGGCTCTAAATTTCCTGTATTCCTTCTGCTTCATGTCAATGCCACAGAATAAGGTTTTATATTAGGGAAATTTGGACCTTCACTAAGAATGTTTATCATATTAGATGATATATTACTGTTCCAACCCTCAGTCTCAAACATCAAAAAAATAGCTCGCGTGGACATGTGGGTCAGGTCCTAGGGTCTGATCAATGGTATTTAGTGTTCCATGGGGAAGGGGAGAAACACTGTAATGAAATCACCAGCCTTAAACTAATCTGCTTTTCTTAGGTGGTTCCCCCAGATCTCAGCACAAATGTGTCTGTGCAGGTTCAGCCACGCTGCCTGTTGAATAGTTTGGCCAAATGCAGGAAGCAAGATCTTTGACCTTCTGCAGTGTCCTCATTGTAGACGCATGCATATAATTTCCAGTAATTTAACAGGAGCTTTAGTTTGAAAAAGATTTGGGTTTTATTACTTTCATTCATCATCATTAACTCATGCCATGTGGCGGAGAGGAGGGAATGACATATTTCCGCAATTAGATTCAGTATTTTGCATGAAAAAATGAGCTGTTACAGCAAATGGTGCTTTTGAAATAGGGACTAAAACCAACAGAAACAAAAGTTGTGATGTGTGCTTAGAAGAGAAGAGTTTAGGGAAAAAAAAAAGGATATTTTTTACAGTGAAGTCTTCTTTAAGTTGTGGTTAGAAACGATTTAGCCTTCTAACATATTCCTACTGTGTACTTGGCTTGTGTTCAAAAAATGTTTTCATCCAGTACCTTGATGCACTTCTAATTCATCTGTTACAAATATGCTTGACTTTCTGCTTGCTCTTAAAAGGTGCACTGGCTTTGTCTGCTGAAAGCACCTTTGCGTAGGGCTGCTTTTGTTTGCAGGGGGAGTGTGAAATTTCATTTGATTTTTTTAGTTTATGTGGGTTTGCCTTGCTTGAGTTTTGATTTATCTGAGCCCAACAACTTAACACAAAACACACCTAGGAAAATCCTATTTCCTATGGTGTGAGACGCAAAAGGGGTCAGTTCTTCGGAGTGGCTTGGCTCTGAACTAAGGTGCACCTCAAGGCTTTTGCTACACTTTATTTTTTAACCCTTTGCCAAGTAAGCTCATGTTTTCTGTGAAGTCAAAGGGACGTTTGCCATCAATTAAGATGGGAACAACCTGGGGCCCAGTGTTGGTAATAAAACCCCAAATCAGGTGAGCTTTATGTGGCTGGATGTTCCTGCCAGCATTCCTCATGGCTGCGGATGTGACGCGTGCTCCCTTGATAATCCAACGAAGAATATGTTTTAGACCCAAACATGTATTTTATTTTACACAGAAGGCAGCATTTTTGGTAATTTGCCTTTTCTCCTTGTATGTGTCTCAGTCTTGTGGATGTTAGCATCAGCTAAAAGCTGATAGCTTTTCTGCTTCCCTTCTTGGGATGTTGCTTTTCTTTTCTGTGTATTCAATTACATGTGCACATTCATCTATCATTAGTTCCTGTTCACTGGAGGATATTTTGCAGAGCTCTTTATGCAGCATTCATAATACTCTTATCCATGATTTGGATTTCTTAATGATTGCAGAGGTTCAATCCCTTTTGCTGCTAGTTTATTAATTTTACAGCTTTATCTAGATAAACTACTTATAAGTTCTATAGTAGAAGTTCAGCAATCTGGTTGATTTTTTTTTCCCTTCTAATTCAATTGTGCATTGAATTCTGTTCAAATTTATATTTGTTTCTACTGTTTTGAAAGCATTTAAAAATGTCAGTTCCTCATTTATCTGGATTTCTCTACTGATTGCTTTCTTACATTGTTGTCATAATTCTCACCAGATTTTTTTGTTGTCCTTGCTGTCACTCTTTGGAAAAATGATCCTCATCTTTTGATTATACTTGCCAACTTATTTCTGTTTCAGGAGAAAAAAAATATGATCGTTTGTGTTACTGCACTCAGTTACCTATGTTAGTAGCAAGAGTATATGTGTGTAGATGTGTGAGATGGGGAGATTATATATAATATGTATATAATATATATATATTGTCTGCACACATGTGAGGAATGCACCCACATGTATTTTGCCTCTGTTTTTTTACTTCCTCCATGGCCAGTGTAAGTTCTGTGAACAACCCACCCAGACATATTGCTGACCTTGGACAGGAGAGCAAAATAGAGAAGTACTTAGACAAGCGAAGTCTCAGTACCTTTGCTGTGGTATGCTCCCTGTGAAAGGAGACGGGAGAGGTAAATCCAGATTCCCTTAGCAGTGGGGCATCAGCAGCCCTCCCACTGCTTCAGCCTGTCCCCAACCACACTTGCACTGTGCCTCTGCCACAAGTCCAGGGCTCCAGCTTTGCTCTCTGACAGTCCAGCTGTGCAGAGACAAACTACTACTATTTATCCTTGCTCCAGCTGCCTTCACGATCTCTTTCTGGTGGAATATCCACCATGGAATAGGTGGCGAAAACTCAGCTAAACTCAGGTTGTAGCATATGTTCTTGTGACCTCATCAAGGGCTTCTGAGGAAGAATCCAGACCTACTTCCATTTCTCTCCTTCACCTTTGGAACAGTGTAATGCCTTCCTTGGACCCTCGTCTGTGTGAAGAGTAAAACTTGCCCTTTGCACAGAGGGTACGTCTGGGACCTCAGTTCTTACTTCTGATTTCAAACATACACAGAGGCCAGCAAAAGACTGCTGGAGTAAAAGCTTTGACTCTTGGATAGGTTTTCATGATGATAGGTTAAAATGCAGTCTCTAGTGTTTGGCACAGATGACAGAAGAAATTTCTCCAGTAATTTATTTATTTTTATTTATTTAATACTAATTCATCTGGCTATTGATCTCGTTTGAGTCTGGCTCCAACTCTGCCCTTCAGCAGTTTTTGTAAACAGTTTTTTTCTTATCTACACGAGTGAGGGTTTGATTTGACTTCCCCATTCTGTGCTATAAATTACACCTGTTTCTCCAGTGCCTCCCTAATGCCTGGGATTTAGTGGGAAAAGGAAGGAATTTGAGCTCAACTTTTTATCCTGGAAGGCTTTGCCTTTTCCATTACTGAAGTTCAACACCAAGACACCTTTCTGTCTGCTACTTCGGTATCTTTACAGGCAGAAGAGCAGCCTGGAGCAAATTGATTTCCCACCTTTAGAAATCTATGTTTCACTCCTTAAGTTTTTAGAGTTCTGTTTTAATTAGCATTTAAAGGCAAAGTGTGGAAGGGCTGAAAGACTCGTCATGCAAGAAACATACCTGTGAAAGCAAATAAGACTGCCTGCACTCAAGGAGATTAGTAATATGAGACAAGTTTACTCAAGAAATTCTAGGATCAGGCCCATGATACTGAATTTGATTTAATTCATTCATACATAATGATTACCCACAGCTCTCAGCAGATGTAGTAATGACTACAATTACTTGCAGATCATTTTTTATTATGATTAATTCTGTACGTGATATTATTTGTGAGGCAGCAGTTTTTAGTATTCATCTTGCTCCCCTCCCTCATCAACACTGACTGTGTGCAAGGTTAGAGGCAAATCCCCAGTTCAGCAGTGGATTGCTTTTTGCCGTGAGCAGATGTTGGGTTTGGTTGGAGCTCGTCAGCATATCCAGTTAAGTTTCAGAGTTCATCTTTGAAGCATCAGAATTGCACGTGTGTGTTTTCAAATGTATTTCAGTTGCGAAGCCCCCGCCAGCTTCGAGAGAGCACCTTCAGAATAATGTTGAGTGTGCAAATGAAACTGTCACCTGTAGGGACAGTGTCTTGGTGACTGTGGCCTAGAGCAATGGAGTGGCCAGCAGCCTGACCTACAAGTTTGATCATCCTTTGGGAGCTTTCACCTGACTGGCTCTGGTTTTGTTGGAGCCAGCAGATTTCTGTGTTGCCCTCCTGGTTCTGCCCGAGAGAAGTCTACAGACTGCCTTTTAGTTTGTTCTGTTGTGAGATGAGGGTAGGAGGTAATCTGAGAGCAGAAAGAGTCGCTGTTTGGCTTGAGTTAGGTTGTGCTGGGGAATGCTGAGGATGTGCAAAGGGTCCTTTGCTTGTGGGCGTGTGAGAGAACAGAATTATTTAAAGAGGGCACCTACCTGCCATATGTTTGTCATTTGTGTGTGATGTTTCTCATCTTTTAGATTAAGCCCAGCAAATAGCCTCAATGGAGGTAAATACAACTGAACAGGAAAAAGTAATTTTGTAAGCTTGATTGTTCTATAGTTTTGGTAAAAATTCTTATTGATAATCGGAGGCCAGGTTAGAGAAAATCAGTATATCATTGTCTGTGGACTAGTTGAAGATACTCTGATGAAGAGAACAAGGCTAGTCAACCATCTCCTCCCTCAGTGTTCCGATTTCAGCAAAATGAGATCTGTCAAAAATTTGATAATACTCACCATGCTTCACTGTGGTTCTTGATTGCATCGAACAGAGGCATCTCTCACAGTCCTTGTCACCTGTGTTTGTTTCTGGATTTGCTTTTCTGATGAAAGCCATGACAAAATCTCTGGTCATGACGAGGCCTTTTTTAGAAGTAGTGAATTGTGCTTGGGGGTGAAAAGTTGTTTGCCTGTGGAATTTCTGCTCAGCTGGGTGACCAGGAAAGAACCTGTTAAGGAACACTTTGCTTCATGTTGCTTCATCACTTCTAGTCTTCATTTCTAGTTTACAGTAATTTTAGGAATGCTCTTGATTAAAGGAGGTGACCTTAAAAAGAAAAGATCTGGAAAACTGCTACTTGCAAACATTTCCTGTTGCTAAAAGTATAATTTTAAACCACTGCATTGCACCTAGGGCAATGTGACAAAGGCGCAGAAAGAGGAAAAAAAAGACTAATTCACAGCAAAATGCCAAATTAAGAATAAATAACATAGGAATTAATTCTTTGCATTGTGTGTGAAAAAAGTGTTAATACTTTTACCAATTAAATTGGTGTTAACAATTAGCTGCAGTAACATTCAGGAGCAGTGGTCCCTGCATCCATCACAAGAAAACGCTGCACGTTGCTCAACGCAGATGGCTGATGTTACAGAGTGACAAGCTGATGTCTTTAGACTGAACGAAGCACCCTGTGTTTTATAATTTGGTGCCTGGTCAGAGAGTGTTACCGTGATCTGAAGCATCCGGTGTGCTATTAGCACAGTGGGTAAGAGCTGACAAGATACTCAAGGTATGGTTGAATAAAAAGTCATTGACCACTTAAAGGGATGCTCTCTTAGCACTATACATAGCAAGCTAGGCATAACTGCAAACCAGGAGGCCATTTGTCATCAAGATTATTACTAGGTAGTTAAGCACTTGAAAGGCTACCACTTGATGCAAGACCTTGCCCATAAAAGCTTGCCTAGAGGTCAGTAATTTGCCAATATTCCTGGGTCAGAAGAAAGCAGCCTAAGAGCAGAAATAATAATAGAACATTTTAGAGCTGACGGTACAATGCCAGGAGCGGGGGAAGGATTAATAATTTTCATGATAAAAAGACTCTATCAGGTTTGGGAGGGGGAGGGGGGAATCACAAAGGAATCTAGCTAAAGATTTGAAGAGATACTTCAAAGGACTTCATTAATACAAAAGGAAAGATTAGCCCAAGAACAAAAGAGTAGGAGAGGAACTGGCAAGTATAAAGCTGGTAGAAGAATTATAATAATGTCATACATGGGATATTTGAGTGAAAAGCTGAAGAGAAATTAAAACAAAGCTATCTTTAAACTTTACAGACAAGTGAGATCACTAAGGGTATTCTCCAAAAGTTAAGATGAGGGTTTTTATAGGATGTTGCTGTAAGACTTAAATTTCTCTTTTGAACACAAGTGCGGTGCCGGTGTGAGGAGGTGTAAGAAAAGCACCCAAGGACATAGCAAGAGGTTGTGCAGGGACCGTACAGTCGTTTTCATCCACAGTCTAGGACTGGGTTCTTCAGTTCTTTGGGAATTTCACTGCTTTTGTGAGACAACGGCAATTGTAATTCTTTCTTCTAGGGCTTAAAGTGTAGTCCAAGAGCTTAATAAAACAACATGAAGGAAAGCTCATTTGCTTGACTTTGTATGCAAGTTCATATTTGAAACTGCAGAGCAAACAGTACCATGAGATACCCATTGTGGCTAATGAATGGAAAATGAATTATGTTGTTCAAGTATCATGTTCACTTGCATATTTCCACGTTGCAAAACAATGGCTTACAAAATACTGCACACAGCATGCCTATAATTTTGGGTTATAGTTGACGGGCAATTTAGTAATATTGTGCCCAAAGGCTCCAAGTAGCATTGACACAGTTTTGGCCCCTTGCAATGATCCCCTTTTGAAGACACAATAATGACCTGGTTTACGTCCCAGGAAGCTTACAATGCAGTGGAAGAAAAGATCCAAGAATGCTGATGATAAACAGGAAGGGAAAGAAAGGATAAAGGGAAAATGTGAATATCCATTTACCTACTGGTAGTAGCAATACCTATCCTCATTACTGCTATGCTTGCATCCAAGCACAGTACAATGGTGAGGTGATACCTGCGACATCCACGCTTCAGCAACAAGGTGCATTCATTTGGAGGTTCTGTAGCTTGTGTTCACTAATCTCTTCAATTAGTCTAGATAGCTAGAATTTATTTTGGATGGAGGGAAAAGCATGTATCTATGATTTTCTGCTGCTCTTTATCTTTGTAACTTACTTTTTAGATGCTGTATTCACTCTATTCAGTATTTAGATGCTATATTCAGCTTACCATAGGTAAGCTGTAGCCCAACTTGTTGAGGCTTTACTGCAAAGTGCCAGCGTGGCTGGTAGGAAGGGACAGGTGGAACTGCCTGAGACAAAGCCTGCTCTTGGATGAAGGGATAGGCTGCTTCTTTTCAAGCTGCTGATAGTCCAGTACAGAAGCTGGTTCAGGCAAAGGCTCTCCTGTGTGCAAAGTTTAGGTTAACAAGATATCCTTCTGGAGTAAATGAGTAGGAGGCAGCAGTTCTGTTGAGTAGATCCTGTTAATTGACTTCTTCTCCCAGTGTGCCCACATTTTTTTTGAGAGAGACACTTTTATACCCATATGCATCTTACTGGCAGCTCTTGTAAATAATTTTGAACTATTCTTCTTCATCAACAGTCTGATTTCTGTGCAGGCTCTTTTCATGTCTCGGTTATTTTAGCTCACTATTCATTGTTTGCAAAGGTACTGTATACACACTATTTTTAATTGACTATCCCAAATGAATTCCTATTGATGATTTGGTTACACTAAATCCTATTCTGTTATCAAACAAATTTGCTGTCAAATGTAAGATCAATGCTATTGTATGACGTCCTGCCTCATGGATCAAAAAGAGTATTTATGATAATTAAACTATCAAGAAGAGCACACAGGATGCTTTAAGAATGGGCAGCACTTGGGCACAACCATTAACAACCATGGTATATCTGGTTTGAGATTAACATGCAAAGGAAGAATGATTAGACTTCAATGAAGGAAATAGGATCTGAGGACCAAGGTTACAGAAAAAGACCGTAGTTTTAACCGTGTCTATAAGAGAAGGTAATTTACTATGTATGACTTGAAAGCATAAAATCTTTCAATGACACAGTTCTGGAACAACTGCATAAAATGATGATGATTGCCGTTATAAATGGTTCTGAAGATGGATGTATTATGTATTCCTTTGCTTTTGTGAGTAAATGTATATGTAAGATTCCCTCCAAAATTAGACTGCATTGCTATCAATCATTTATACTTAGCACAGATAGTCCTGATCACCTGTCATGGCATAAAGTGCATTTAGTCCTTTCGGAGCAAGCTGCAGTAAGATGGTTTCTTTTGTTGTGGAATGTGGGCTTACTGTGTTATTACTGAAGGGTTTTTAATTTTTTATTTTTTATTTTTTTTTCTGATTTGAGTTGTAAGGAAACAGTAAATAGTTGATTTAACTCAGTCTCACGGCACACCGTGCTTAGCTTTAGACTTTCTTAGCTTTACATACAGTTGGATAAGTTTGGGTTCTTTCTGTCTAATGTTGTTTCCTTTACTGGGTGAAGAAATGGAACATTATACTATGTAACGTGTGGGGGTCACATTAATCACAGAAAATTCTTTTAATGCCTCAGAAGTAACTGTCAAAGTGGACATACTGAATCTATTTAAACTAAAGCATGCCATTTTTTATCTACAGTGATCTTTAATTCACATAAAAGGGTCAAGAAAATGTGATTAAGTGACAGTTTTAAAATGTACTATAATATTAAATAGCTTGATTAAGTGACAACTATAAAATGTAATACAATATTAAGTATCTGGCTATGTCCCAGAAGAACTTTAAAGTATTTTGAATGGTTTGGGAATTCTCTAGCCCATCGTGAGTTACAAAAGAGCATTTTTATTAAATATAAACAGGTGAACTCAGGGGAAAAAAACCAAACCACAACAGATAATATCTTGCCGTGGTGCAAATGATGTCAGTCCTAGCTTCGAATTAAAATGGTTGCCTTTCCAAACAAGATCTGAGGGAAACAAATAGTCCTCCTTCTAATGGCACTGCCCTCCTGAAAGTCCAGAAACAAAGCCCCCTCTGACTGAGGATGTGCACAGAGTACCACTGTGCACCTGTGGTTTATATTTTTTTGCAAGTTTTACATTGTGTGGCTAAGTAAGTGAGTTCACGTGTTGCCTTTCTAGCTTTTTCAGTGTAAATTATGTGTACAGCTCTGTGTTTGACACGCTGGTGAGTAGAATCTCAGAGATCTCCAGACAACTGCTGTCTGTTATGCCTGGTACTTCATTGCAGCCTGTGTGTGCCGTGAGGCTTCCAAGGAAAAAATCAGTGTAAGGAACATGCTCTGAAGGTTGCCACTTGATCAGAATATGACCTTCGTGAGAGCATAGGCTTTCCAAAGGGAAGGCAGGCCATCAGTGGGAAGGATGTGATTTTCCAGTACGTTTACGGAGAACTGAACTAATGGTGACCATGGCGGAGAAACCGACAGAAGACATGACTCTTAGCAGCTTACTCTCTGAAGCCCAGAGTATGGTAAGCTAGGGGCAGTGTCCGGAATGCTGGAGAGATTTGAGGCTGGGCTTCACGAGGAAAGCTGGCCAGCAGCACACGTCCCCCTGAGCACAAACGCCTTGGCGTGAACCGGGGGGACGCTGTCGCCTCGCCTCTTCCTGTCAGATTATCCTTTTGTTATCTCTTTTCAACCAGAAACTGAATGTTTCACGTGGTATATCTGGTGTGAGATTAACATACAAAGGAAGAATGATTAGACTTCAATGAAGGAAATAGAATCTGAGGACCAAGTGTACAGAAAAAGACCGTAGTTTTAACCATGTCTATAAGAGAAGGTAATTTACTATGTATGACTTGAAAGCATAAACTCTGTCAATGACACAGTTGAGCACTGTTCTTACACTGCTCTGTAACACATCTAGCAGTTCAGTTTCATCTGCTCTTGATGCACACACCCCCTTCTGTGATTTGTTGGGTTTCCCTGAAAGCATCCAAACAGATCTGAAGCTTATCAGTTCTCTTGCTAAGACCCTTGAAGTAGAGTTTGGGAGGTATGGAGTGGATTGATAGAAAATATCCGCGAATAGGGTCATGTAGTTTGCTTATTAAATGTCATCTGATTCTGTGTTTGGAGGAGTTCTAGCCCATCTGGTGAGCTTCTTTGCAAGCATCTTAACACGTGGTTCAGGATACACAACCAATGTCTCTTCTACATGGATTCATATACAGAATAAGTATGAATGAGGGAAAGAAACTCCCATACTGTGCTGGTTCTGACCATAGAAATTTGGAGTTTCCAGGTCAGATGCTAAACAAATTTTAACATGCATTTTCCAGTTTCTTCATGCTAAGCAGTGCTTGCCTTTTGTGCTTTTGCAGATCCTGTGTGTGAAGAGTGGGCACAGTTTTCCTTTAAATATTGTGAGGTGCCCTGGAGTTGCAGCAGTGTCTGTCACAGATGAAAATACTGTGTTTCTTTGTAATCCATTCATTGGTTTATGGATTCCAAATCCTCAGGAAAGGGTCACAAATCTACATAATGTTCTTACATGCTGATTTTTTGCATTTGGTTCCCTGATGTACCTGACAGATGTGCAAAATCCCACCTAGCCAGCTATCTCTCTCCTGCCTGCACAGTTCAAGGAGATCGAGAACACACGCTACTCCAGCTAAAGTCTGCCTTCAATCTAGACTGACAACTTTTATTCCTGATCTGCTCATTTCAGATGCCACCCTAGAAATTAATATTTTTTAAGCAACATTCATATTATGTTCTAGACAACATCTAGGCATGTGCTTTCTCAGAAATGCAATAATTAAATTCCTGGTCAGCTAGGTAAGTAATACAGCACGAAGGGCATTCAATATGCCAGCCACTTTGCTGCAAAATTTTAAATACAAACTTTTATGTTACTGATGTGAGAAACAAAGGAGTTGTCATAGCGGATGGGCTGGGAGATCCAGCAAGATTTGTATGGGCTCTTTAGAAATGTCCGAGAGCAGAGGCTCCAGGAAAAGATCTGGGGAGGTAGAATTTTGGTCTCTGCCATACAGTGTTAAATACTAAAATTTAACTGTCCTTGTACAAGGAGACTCCAGGCTTTGAGTAAGATGCTCTGATCCGTTGAGTCTGCAGTGGGCACAGTCACCAGTGGTGGCTGGGTTCCTGGACAGAGTAACTCCTTCAGTGTTGGCACTTAGACGTGCCATCGCTTGTCTTTCAGGGAGTTCAGGTAGTTGGCTTGTGTGCACAGAAGTCACCCTGCACGTCCACCCACCTGCATGATAATGTTAGCAAGGATGAATTTTGCAGTGGAATTGTTTATGACCTTAAAATATCGATTTCCACCAGGGGCAAAAATCCCCCAAATTCATGTAGTTATTTCAGCAACAGCACAACTCCCAAGGAAAAAAGAAAACCAAATTGTCTCCATCTCTCCTTAAAACAGGAGTCCCTGCATTAGTTGAGACGGCTGAAGATGGTTTATAAACGTTCAAACAAAGTGTGCTAATAGGAAACAACTTTAATTATGTAGGTGATATGCCTGGCTATTAGGAAATGCTAAGGTCATATTGGTGGTATTCTGTGGGGTCTTTTTCATCAGCAACCATTTTTCTCGGAGGTGTTTTGCCCATTTAGGGAGAAATGGGATTTCTAACATGCTGATTCATTTTCACACAACTTCCTCCATCTCCACTGTCACTTGTGGGATAGGCTTGTAGAGCAAGAAGTGCTTGCTCCAGAAACTACTGGAGTTAATATCAGTATTTCAGTAGACAAAAGATTCATGCTGGTGGCTCATTCTAGAGAGAACTACTAACTGGCTTTTAGAGCTGGCCAAGCAATGGCAGCTTGTGAAGAAATGACATCAAGGTGTAGAGAGAAGCCAGGGGAGCACAGCTCCTTCCAGGACGGGGTCTCTTGAGGAGTGCAGGGGAGGGTGAGAATAGGAGCCATGTGTTTTATCAGGACTCTGTCCCATTAGGTTGACTCCTACTCTGAATTACCAAGCTGCTCTCCTTGTAGAGCATCACGCACATTTCTGCGTGGGAAAAGCAACTCAGCCTGTTCCTTTTGCAGCCAGTGATGCGTTTGCTGGTAGTGTACACACAGCATGGATGTTTGTTTTCATGATGAACCCAGGCGGTGAGTGAAGATAAATACCTACCAAGTAATAGTTACCCCCACCTTCTTCCAATCAAACAGCTGTCAGTCGGGTCTTGTGTTTTTCCTAGGCTAACTAGGATGGTGTTGAAAAATATGAGTTCCTATCCTTGAGTAATTTTGAAGCAAATTAAAATCCATGCTGGGAACCTGATGTGCTTGCTTTAGCTGACTTGCTAGCAGCATGTAAATTATTTTAATTACAACTTGTATTTGATGCTCTACAGGACTTGAACCTGCAGTGCTATCACAGTCCAAGTGCCCAGGAGTTGCTTGAAGGATGAGTTTTTAAAATTGAACAGAGCTGAAGGGGCCAGATCCCAAATCTGAATTGAAGAGAAAAAGCCTGCTGTTGCCTTGGGTTCAGAGTGAGATATTTGTTTTGACTATTTCCATCTTTTTTTCTCCTTCAGTACTTTTCTGGTTTCTAGTTTACGTATTATGAGTTCAAATGGATCTGATAAATTTTTTTTGCAAATGTTTGTCCTCTGTAAATTGACTGTTTCAAAACTGAGTGATATTACTTCTAACTGGCTACATAAGTCACCTGCTGGTGTTTCCATTATGTGATTGGATGTATAGAAACATTCTTCCAAAGTAAATAACACCATTTGCTTTGACATTTGTTTTCTGCAGACATTTGTGCCAGGAAAGCAGATTGTATGGCTGAAGCGAATGGATATTTTTATCTACATTATTCACTCAAATCTAATTTTAAATCTCTAAGGAAGAGAGAGGTGGGAGATTGTGTGATTTGTGCTCATCTTAGTTGAATATCTATGTTAGGTCTCCAAAGCCACATCCTTTTAGGAGCCTTTTTAATAATGAATAAATGATCAAAAACATAATTTGAAAAGATTTTTACACTGGTAGTAACAAATGATTTCTTTTTTTAACTTTTCTTTTTACTTCTTTTGGTTGCTATTGGTTGCTATTTGGTTGCTATTGTTGCTGAAATGACAGTGCTAGCTTTATTAAAGTAATAGAGGATGGGATTTTCAAAGGGACCCAAAAAAAGGAGAGCCTCCCATTGAAATTCTGTGGAGTAACCTGCATTGTCAGGGTCTTGCATTACAGTCTGTTTTGTGAATGCGTTTTTGAGACCGTGTTGTGCCGCAGACATAAATAATTCTATCTGGGGCTCTGATCCTGCCTTTGCTTATGCATGTATCTAACTTAAATACATGTGAGTATTTGCCTTGGCTCCAATGGGGCTATTTGCATTCATAAAACTGAGGATGCATCTGGTATTTTTTCAAGGGATTGTTAATAATTCTACTGTGTTAAAAGTGCAGATGCAGGTTTATGGGTGAAAAACTGCACCTCTACCTGGGAAGATTAGGTGCTGTGTCAACTGTTGCTTCTGTGGCTTTCATTTTTATACATAGCATATAATCCTAGGATAGCAAACCAGAGCTGCTGCACCACCTTGGACACACTGACCATCTGTTAATTCATTCCCTATAAAGTTTTTATAGTCACTGTCTTTGTAAGATACAAAGCAAAGAGATAGATGCAAAGTTGGCCATCAGTTTTCTAATGGAGTGAGAGCATAATTAATCAGAAATAACACCTAAGAATAACTGGTGCAGAAGGGTATTTCCCAGGGAGGTAGCATAGCCTCCTCAAGATGTAAGTCAACTTGTATTAATCACATGATAAATGTAGTGACAGTTTGCCTTTACAGCCTTTTAGGTTTGTTAGCCAGCAACTTTCTAGCTTATTATTCAGATTTGTGGGGTTTTTGATAAGGACGAAAGGAATATTAGGCCAGAGGTCAAAAGTCACCGAGTCAAACAGAAATGCCAGAAAACAATTCTGCTGGTGATGAAAGACTAATTATTCGCATGGAGACAGGGACAGAGTGTCATCAGAACAGCAAGTGGTGTGTCCCCTTGACAGCTATGACAGGATTATTAATGTCCTGCGAGCAGGCATCAGGGCTGAGCTGTAGTGTGAAAAACGTGTCATCTTTACTGCCATTGGAGAATGGCACGAAATGGGGTCATAACTTTCACTTCAGACTCTTCAACATAGACCTTCTGGAAGTTGTTATGGCTGAGAAGGGGCTCAAACCTGTAACCGTTCTAATTAGTTTGTTCCTGGGTCTGTGGCAATATCATGAATAGACCCAAGAGTATGCTGGTGTGGTGCTTGTATTTTTTTCACAACTAGAGTGTTGTGTTTAATGTCTGTGGCCAACTTATTCTGGGAGAAGCCTTGTACTGTTCATTGTTTACCCGATGGTATTCCTAGCAGAGAGATAATGAAATGCATTGGACAATCACATCTTATCACGTTTTGCTGGGGTTTGTTTTGGTTTGGTTTTTTAAATGCTCTTTCTCAGAAGATTTCAGTTATGGTCTTCACCTTTATTCACAGCTGTTAGCAAGTGCTCACAGGTAAATGTGTGTTTTGAGCAGTTTTCAGGAAAAAGAAGAGAGCCTTAAGCACATGCTTGACTGCTTTTCTGATCCCAGACCTAAGACACGTTTGATTAGAAAGAGATTATACTTTGCCCACATATACAGCAGTGCTTTTGTTTCCTCCTGAACAGTAAGCTGGACATTTGGACTTGGTTCACTTGATGCTAATGATACATGACCCTGCAGGCTGTGGTCTCAGCTGGCTTCCATTTTGAGTTTGCAGTTTCCTCAGCAAATTCTATAATGGCTTTTTGAGTTGGTGATGAAATCTTATTTCTCTATCTGTCCCTATATGAATGTGAGTGCCAGCCATGAAGAGATCAGTGGGGAAGGAAAGATTGTGTCTTTTTCTGCAGGATGCTGGTGTAAAAAGGACAACTTTGGCATAGCTGCATTTTTGCTCTCTACTGGTCTACCCCTTCTTATGAGGATCCCCTCTCTTCCACCTGTAGTTGCTTGAAAAATCTCATGTGGAGAGATCTCCTTTGCTGCCTGCTTTAGGCTGTCCAGGAGTCATCTCCTTCCAGTTCCTTACCATCCATCAGAGCATTCCGTTTCCTTGCCATAGCGTTTGCTTGCCCGTCTCTTATTACCTTTCTCCTTTCACAGTAGTTCTGCCAGTGACTTTCCTAGCTGCTCTGGAGCTCTGGCATTGTGCTGCCAGCAAATGCTGTCATTTGCTTCTGCTCATACACAACTGGATACTTCCCAGTCTGTTCTGAAGAGATTGTTTCCTACCACCCACAGCACGCTGAGCAGTGTAGTAGAAATGCTTCTGTATTTGGCTTGAATCCCATGGCAGGGAGGTAGGATGTTGGGTGAACGTAAATCTCTTGTGATCTTGGTTACTGGAAACATTGGCACTGGCCACAAAATAAATTTGTGTGTTGTATTACCTTTGACGATGTGCTTTCCTCCCCCCACTCTGAGAACTATGAAATCTTGCTCTGTTTTCTCTCTGGTGTTTTCATCTGAACTCTTTCCTCTTGTTTGCATGTTTTTCCTGTGCTCTGCCCTAATTCCTTTTATATATCAATAGGTATTTATGTGGCACAGGTCTTTCTCCAGCCGTGCACTCACTGTGGTGTAAAGTATACTGTTCAAAGGTCTGTGATGCTCAGGGTTACAGCAAGGGAAGATTTCAGACTGAAAGACCATCTCGTGTAGAGGTAGCCTTACAGGCAGAACTGGACTTTACTAGTGTCTCTTGTTTTGATAGGGTGGTGTTCCTACAGCCTGTGACTTTGGCAATATGGGTAAGAACACTTTCTCGAGTGCTAGAGAATGCTACATTCTCAGAAAAAAACCAAACAAGTCTCTCTCCAGTATTGAGTTAGTTGTGCAGAAAAGAAACTATTTTAACTGGTGTATTTTTTTCACCTGGTTGGTGCAATGCAGTGTAGATCAGAACTCCCAAGAGCCATCAGCCTTGTTGGGGCCGTGCTGATTAACCCCAGCTGGAGGCTAGCTAGACCTTCTGTCTCCTTTCGAGAAGCTCTTTGCTTTTCTTGTTTAACTTGGACCATGGACCTACCGTCTGATCCTTTACATCTGAGTAAATTCTGGTTTGTGTTCACACTCTTCTGATTTCTGCTTTGCGTGTGATACTTGCTGAAGTAAACAACTGATGAGCTGTGACACAATGAGTCTACAGATGTTCTCCCAGCAGGCCAGCTACGTTTAGGATTCTCCACTCCGTAACTGTATATCTTGTACCTTTAGTATACTTGCAGCTACTTGTATGTGTTGAGTCTGATTTTTATGTGGGAGAGCTCTTGTTGCATAGCAGAGGCCTCCTATCAACTCCCTGGGTTTTTTCTCCTTAGGTTAGGTGAACAGTAATGCTTCACAATTTTCTCTCCAGATATGAAAGAGTACAACAGCGTGAAAGGTTTTGCCGAACAGTGGACATCAGGAAAATGGAAAACATGAGGCTTTTTAAAATATATATGTCTTTATTTGCCACTCTCTTGTGTACAAAGGCAGGCTATTTCTTGACACTAGTCCTTTTTGAACTGTTCTGAAAGAGAAAAGAAGAGAAAAAGGTCTCCTGGGTCATTTTAGCTTTCTATCTTGTGTTCCCTCTGTTGTCTTTAAAAATGGAATGCACACTTTTGTATAAGTCACGTATTGTATTTCATAAGTCGCATAGACAAGGTTTTCATTTGGGGTCTTACACAAAACTAGTAAAAGTCTAGAGGATGTAACTGTGTTGTTTTATTTCAGAAAAGAAAGTTTCCCAGTTCGAGAGAGACAGGGAACTACCAGAGGGGTTCCAACAGAGGGCTACAGAGATGATGAGGGGATTGGAACATTTCACTTACGAGGAGAGGCTGAGAAAACTGGGGCTGTTTAGCCTGGAAAAGAGAAGGCTGAGAGGGGATCTTATCAAGGCTTGCAAACATCTAAAGGGTGGGGGCCAAGAGGATGGGACAGTCTTTTTTCAGCAGTGTCCAGAGATGGGACAAGGGACAACTGGCACAAACTGGAACACAGGAAGTTCCACCTAAACATAAGGAAAAACTTCTTTCCTGTGATGGTGACAGAGCCCTGGGACAGGCTGCCCAGAGAGGTTGTGGAGTCTCCTTCTCTGGAGACTTCCCAAACCCACCTGGACATGTTCCTGTGCAACCTGCTCTGGGTGAACCTGCGTTAGCAGGGGGGGTTGAACAAGATGATCCCCACGGGTCCTTTCCAACCCCATCCATTCTGTGATAAATCTACAGATACAAGAGATTACTGGCATAAAAATACCCTGCTGCTTTGCACTCCTTTTGAACTATTCTTGAAAACAGATGCCACCCATGGCACATACTTACAGAAATATTCACCCTGCTTATACCCTGGCATGCATTTTCACAGCAAGATCTTCTAGGCTTCTTACATGAAAAAAAATCCTGAGAACTGGTTTTCGCCTTAGAAGTGTTTGACAAGCTCATCAGATGGGCAATTATTTTTTTTCCCTTGTTTTTTAAAATGCAATTCCTTTCTTTGGATTTTTATACCACAAGAAGTAGCCAAAGATCAGGTATTAATTTCCACCCAGTGATGCTTGTTTATATCTTCCAGATAAATTACAATATGATTCAGTGCATCGTCAGGCTGTAAATTACAATACTAGGAAATGTTAGTGGTTTTAGAGGAGCCAGGACCAAAATTTATACAAAGACTTCTGGTCTGTTTGGGAGAATTATGTTAGGTTCATCATTTTTTCTTGGGGCTGACCTAGTAATTACCTTCATCAGGGCAGGAGTTGTATACCTTAAATTCCTACTTGTTTTGTTGAATTATACTGTAACCTGATTTTGCAAGCAATTCAAATACACCCATGTTTGGGAAAAAAAAAATAGCAAAAATAGGACAGGTTTTCTGCTTAGATGTGAGCTTTTTAAGCTCAGCTTGGGGCTGGGGGGGTGGGAATCCTAAAACAACCTCACAGAAGGAGTTTCCTCTCCAGGTGTCCTACACTGTAACAATAAGCTAGACTAGTTTTCTTGATCTGTATTTAATGTAGCTGCTGTGGTGGTAAAGCACTGGAGATGTGGATAGTCCAGGACTCCAGAATGGGCTAGATGCCATTCAGAGCACAGGGTGTCGCTGAATTTCAGGCTATTCTGGGCTGGCCTTCCTATTACCCACTGAATTCCTGATGTATTTGTCCCTTTTGCCTGCTCTGTACTGGAATCACAGATTCCACCTCTAAGCCCTGATGTCAGGGGACACAAGTTATGGCTTGCCTATGGAAGGTGACATCTTGATTTGGTACTTGATTTGGAGCAGGGTAGGACAAGCTATGGTAAATCTCCATCCCTAGTTGCTGATGGGGCTAGGGGCAGATCTTCGTAAATCAGCCAAAGGGGTTTTATCAGGGTGACTGAAAGGAGTTTTCCAATCTAAATAAACCATTTGTACTTTGGGGGTGTTAACAGTCAGGAGTGATAATAGCTAATTACTTATTTCCAATTAAGAAGTAAGAGTTGCAGAACGGTTGAGGTGGGAAGGAGTTTCTGGAGTTTGTCTAGGCCAACCAGCCCTACTCAAAGAAAGGTCAGCTAAAGCAGGTTGCCCGGGACCATGTACAGTGGGGGGTTTTTAATATCTCCAAGGATGGATATGGCACAAATCTCTTGGCACTGCTTAACCACCATCACAGGAATAAATTTTTTCCTATGTTTAAATGGATCTTTCGAATTATGCCCATCGCCTCTTCTCCTGGCATTGGGCACCTCTGAGGAGAGCCTGGCTCCATCTTCTTTAGTCCCTTCACAGTCCCCATCAGCTTTTTATACACATGGATAAGATCCACCCTGAGCCTTCTCCAGGCAGAGTAAGCCAAGCTGTCTCAGCCTCCTCCCACATGACAGATGCTTCAGTCCCTCGATCATTTTAATGGCTCTTCACTGGTCTTTCTCTAGTGTGTCCATGTATTTCTTGTATTGGGGAACCCAAACCCACTTCCTAAAATTTCTAGATCAGTGTATGTAAAATATAAAACACATCTTGGCGTGAGCTGCTAGTTCCTTTCTTTCCAAGTAAGGTGCTGTGTGTCTTCCTGAGGGTGTTCACAGGGAAGAGATCTTGAACATTGCTGCCTTTACTTGGTTCCTGGCTGCAGTGGAGTGCAGGAATGTCCCTTCCATCCTGGACAGCAACGTTGGCTTCAGACTGAATGACCTTTTTGGGTGTAACCTGAGTATGTTAGATATAAAAATCCTAGGCAGAGTGCAATGAAAATGGAAGAAGCTTGCTAACAGAAAACCTGCTGTACTGAAGTATGGATAGAGAGTAATTCAGGAAGCACTGACCTGGTTTATGTAGATACTAAGACTAGAAAATCTGGGGGGCATCCACTTGAGTTACAAGGCGTGAAATCTTAGAGTCATTTGACACTCTGAGCACCCCTATATCCTGCCGAAGACAACAGGTTTTTGCCTGGAAAACGATCTAAAAGTTTTGCCACATTTTGTCAGTCTCATCTTTTTGAAATTGTCTGATCTGAGTTTCCAGCATTCTACTTTGGGATGTCTTAAGCATGTGAGGTTTTTGTGATGGCAGGGCCACCAGCAGTGGTGTTTTGTGAATGCTCAGCTAACTCTTGCTAGCTGTGATATTTATTTTATATATATATATATATTTTTTTTTTAGCCAAATGAGCAGTCAACACCTGATGGTGTGTGAACCTGTATTTGCAAAGATTCTGCACAAGACCTGTCTGGCAGGTCAAAATGTCTGATGTTTAGGGGAAAAGCAGACTTTTTGCTGGACATCATTTGTCTCTAAGAGCCAGCTGAACCTGTCTGAATTGTATAGCTAGCTTCCTTTGCATGGAGGGGGTGATGTGTTAGTGTCACAGTTGAAGGTTAGGGCAGCCCCTTAGACCTAGAAAAGACGCTCTCTGTTAACCCCCCTCCCTCTCCAAGGGGGAAGAGAAAAGGAATAAGGGAGAGAGACTGAGCGATTAGAAAAGGAAACTGGAACAGCTTTAATGAAAATGAAATTAATAATTATAAAAATGGAATATATGCAAATATATACAAGACCAGTATGGAACCCAACCCCCCTGATGGTAATTCCATCACCACTGATGCTGTGGAGCAGGCACTGGGGGAGTCCCAGACTGGGCCCCACAGCAGACGGGAGCTGTGTTCAGGAGCTGGCTTCTGCTGTTGGGTTCAGGAACACACAGACCGAATTGAAGGCAGAATGGACAGAGTCCTTCTTGGGTACTCCGAGGAAGGAACTGAAAGAGGACCAGAGCCAAGCCAAGCAAAAGCTGGCAAAGTAGTCCAAAAAGGGGAGAATGGCCCAGAGACCCTCTGGATCCCTCAGCTCTAAGCCAAATAATGACATATATGGACTGGAATCCCTCACTGGTCAGTTTAGGGTCACCTGTCCTGTCCGCTCCTCCCTGCAGGTGCAGCCTTTCACTTTCTGCACCCCCCAATGTG